>JACBKR010002955.1:0-31706 GCA_014218235.1 Colocasia esculenta | reverse complement strand
ATGGGGAATACTCGGTCTAATGAACCGCTTCTCTAATATCTCCATCAGCTGCGTCTTCAATTTTTGAGCTCGCAGGTGACATCCGATACGGTTGATGCGATACCGGGGCAGCTCCAGGGATCAACTCTATGGCGAAGTTGACATCACATTCCAAGGAATCCCTTGCAGATTTCAAGAACACATCGGGGTAATCCTGACTATGTGGATGTCTCTATCTTAGAACCCTTCTTTTCCACGACTACGGCTGATAGGAAGTGATACACCCTTTCCTTATCATTTATGGGCTTTTATGGTGGAGATTAGAGACATCTGTCTCTTATGTCTAATCCCAGAGAATGCCAATTTAGGAAAGTCACTAAAGGTCATCCTTCCTTTCTTACAATCGACACTTGCCCAATAAGTGGGCAACCAGTCGGCTCCCAAAATTACATCATAGCCTTCCATGGGCATACACACTAGGTCGGCTTTAGGTTTGGTCTCCGATCATTACATCGGCAGATAGAGTATTTGTTAAATTCTCCTTTTCCCCTAGTGGCGTTGTGACAGAGAACTCACAACCATGGATATAGGTTTTGCAGTTAGGGTAGCTGCAAAGTTTTGAGATATAAAGGAATGAGTTGCTCCAGTATTAAATGAACAAATGCTGATAAGGAGAAAACTTGTAGATTACCTTCTACCACGCCACCGTCCGTAGCGGGTTCCTCATCCTGTAGGGCTTGCAGTCAGCCCTGTTTCTTAGGCGCATTAGGGCGCCTCTCATGATCTTTCAGCAGTGGCACTCGGAATGCGGTGCTCGCGACTTCCGCAGCGCATTCATGCGCCGACTTTCCTCCAGCACTCGTCCGCGCAGTGTGACCGGGCTTGTCAAAGTGCTTACAGTTGCTCTTGGCTGGATGTGTTGGAGACTGGGATCTTGGTTTTCCTTTCTTGGATGGACCCCTCTGTGATGTTGAAGGACGCTTATTGCCCTGTTCGGCTTAGCAGATGACTGTCCCGAGGTCATTTCTTTTTCACGAACTTCCCTTTTATACGGTCGGTGAAGTCCGTAGCATCTTCCAGCAGCTGTGCTTTCTTCACCATCTCGGTGTAGGTCTGGATGTCGAGAGGTGCGAGTTAAGTAATGTATTGAGGCTTAAGGCCGTTGAGAAGCGCTTAGCCTTCATTCTCTCCGTGTTCACTAGGTGTTCAGCATATCGTGCCAGTCTTTTAAACTGGGCTTCATACTCGGCCACAGTCGAGCTCCACTATGTAAGAGCAGCGAATTCCATAGCCTTCCTTTCTTGGACACGCTCCGAGAAGTATTTGGAATGAAGGCTTCTTTGAACTTGTTCTGGTGAACTGACCATTAGCTCTGGTCGCTTCAACCAACTCCCACCAAGCGTGGGCGTCTTTTTCTAGTTGGAATGTGGCTAGCGCAGCTCATCCCCCGCTGCACATTGCATAACGCGGAAAATTATTTCCGTCTCTTTAGCCAGTGCTCAGCTTCTTCCAGATCCATGGATCCACTGAACGTAGGTGGGTTCAGACTCCTGAAGTTGCGATGCAGGTCGCCTGTACGACGATTGCCACCTCCTTGGTAGCTTGCACAATCGTCCGCGTCAGTCCTGGATGGTTTGTCACATGCCCCCTCGTTGAGCACGTTCGGCAGTCATCTTTGTTGCTTAGTTCCTACAAAAATAACTTACTGTTATAATATTGATGTGAAATTTAATTCGTGCGTGTGTGAGTTTTATTTTAGATAGTTACCCTTGCTCTAACCACAACTTACATAGGTAGGATAATTGACTCTAGTCGAGGATGGTCAACCTAGATCATCCTATACTTAAGAATAACCTAGGCTCTGATACCACAAAACTATCACGCCCCGACGCGGAATATCGGAATGCGAGGCAGTTGCAAGTAAATGGTTGCAGAGCAGTACTAGACATCAAACCATTGCACAATGAATAATACTAAAGCAAATACCTTTCATTAATAACTTTCCAAATGTCTTGTTACAACCACTAATATCAGAGCCAATTCTATAGGGCCCAATTACATTGAATAAAAGTAAAAGACTAACTAAGATCTAACATATTGCTAGGACGCTATGGTACTCATGCATCACTCCTGGTCGTTCCCATCCTCTTGAGTGTATAATTCATCCTCGGTCTCACCTGAGAATACAACGACAAATAATGTAGGGTGAGCGATAGGACTTAAATCTCAATAGTCAAGTAGGCTTTTAAATGATTAGGTATTAAAAGGCAGAGAGTAACTAATGATAGAGCGAGAGAGTCAAGTAAAGTGAGAGATAACATGATATGCATGTGAGCGCAATAGCACAGGTTTCCAAATATAGCACAAACGTCGAGTATAGCCAAATAGCAAGATGGCATAGCACAATAGCACAAAGTATAGCAATAGCACAACGAGTATAGTATAGCACATTTTCATAGACAACAAGAGATATAGTACTTTTGATTGTCATTTAGATAGTCGAGATAGATAGCACTTGAGTGTAATGCAAAACACTCTGATCATTTAACTCCCAGGGCACTAGCACTTTCGGGGCACATCCTAGGACCGGATCAGGCCCTTTATATATTACCAGGCATTGGTTATATTGTTTATCTTTAGATATCGTCAATGGCTAATATAGAGTACCAAGAAATAGATGAGAGCACTAGATGAATAGATGATTAGTAGAGAGAACATGCATAGATGAGCGAATAATGTAGAGACGAGAGATAGGGGACATTGTGTAATACCCAGAAATTTCATTAATTAAAATTTTAGATAAATAGAAAATTCGTCAATTATAAAACAAACCAAACAGCTAAAAGATACACGTATTATTGCATGAGTATAAACGCATTAAAAATTCTATAAAAATAATAGTTGTGTACCTTAAAAATTATTATCTAATGACCCATTAAGAAATTTGGGCATAGAAAATAATTCGGACCATGATTTAGAATTTTGTGACTTATTATTGTAAAATAGGAATAAATTAGAGAATCCATATTACATGAGCCAAGTGGATTAACAATTGAAATAAAAAAAATTATGGGTAGACTTCAAACAATATGGGGGATAGTCCATAAAAGGAATTGGATCAATGGACAACTTGATGACCTATGACAAATTCAAGTATGAAAATAGTAAATAAATAACTTACGTATTATCGAAATGATAGAACTTACGTACCACTATCGTACGTGAGAAAACACATTAGAAAATTCCGTAAAAATTATAAATCAACCTCAAACATTATTCTTAAGAGTTTCATGAAGAGATTCGAGCAACGAAAAATCCGATTGGTCAAGTGTACGTTACACGTGACCAAGTTAACCGAATTAGGGAACTAAGTCGGAAAATTGTACACGGAAAAATAACCCACATAAATTAAATAAATAGGTTGGAGAGACTATAACATTATGTATTAGGACCCATAATGAAAGTGGGCCATGGATCACTTTTAGCCTAATAATAAAATTGGAACATAAAAATACTCAGAAATTCGTACCTGTAAATATGCAATATTGTGAAGGGCACATTAGGTTTAAATTAGGGAATTAGTCATAAAGGTAAGTCAAAACCGGACCCAACTCTAAGAGGTGGTTTCCTAAACCTTTGCTACCTCCTTGGGTGAGAGAAATCTCAGATTTTGGAAACTAGAATGCAGAATTCGCAGCCCTCTTTCCTAGTCCCATATGGACATGAAGTAGCACCCTAAAACTATAAAAACTCTTCAAAAAACGTTTGGGGAAGGTTTAGCATCAAGTTGGGGTCGTGTGCAGCATGTTTGGGGCGCTGGAGGAGAGGAGAAAGCTGGGGAAAAACGTGGTCTTCTTCCCCTCGCCCTGTAGCGAACCAGGACCTATAGGGAGTTCTTGCGTTCAAAGTAGGCATTCTTTGGTCAAGATTAAAGAAAAAATAATACCAACTTGTAGAGCTTCGTGTCTAGCTCATTTGCTTCTGATTGTACTAATTTTCATGCAGTATACTTTGTGTATTAGTCGTTCTCCCTAGTCGCGCACAGTTAGGGCTTTTCCCGTTCTTCTTATTATGCACATGATTTGAGACCTAATTAGACTAAATCATAAACATAAAAGCTCTTCTACTTGTAGTCACGATCATCTTTCATGTTGAAAGTTTTGTCTAAAAGTCATTAGTTAGAGAGTTATCAACCCCGTAAGAGAGTCATGCATAATACTGTGTTTTCGGGTTTGCAGTTAACTTTAAGTTCTTCCTGTTTTTCACAAGCGTAATGGCCGAAGTAGGTCAAGCCTCCAACATAAAAGTTCTTTAACTAGTCTCATGGTCATCTTCATGTTAAGTGTTTTGTTTAAATATTATTAGTTAGAGAGTTATAAACTTCGTAATAGAGTCATGCAGGATACTGCGTTTTCAGGTTGCATTTACTTTCACTTCTTCATGTTTTTCACAGGTTCAAGAGGCCGAATTAGGTTAAAACCCCAACATCAAAGTTTCCAATAGTTGTCTTGGTCATCTTTTATGTTAAACGTTTTGTCCAAATATCAGTAGATCTCATGTTACAAGCCTAACATGTAAGTCGCAACAAAGTCATGCATGTTTAGGACTTTTTTACGTTCTTCCCGTATTTCATGCAATTAGAGACCGATTCAGACCCAGCCCACAACACAAAAGTTCTTCCAATAGATGTCCTCGACATTTTATATGTTGCAAGTTTTGTCTAAAGGTCAGCATATAGAGAATATAGGTGTTTCATGAATATCGCCCTGTGTCAAATCATGGTAGTCTGAACAAGAGCATGTCTGATCCCTGTCGGACTCAGGCGCAGACCCTGTGAACGCGACGGCCCGATATGTCGCATTCTAAGGTCAGGTCGCGACAGTACTTCTGTCGCGTTCTGGTCGCGACAGTACCCCTGTCGCGTTCTGCCTGCCTGATCTGCGAACCCCGTCGCGATCCTTGCAAGACCACGTCGCGATCTAGTTTTTGGGCCAGAAAACCCATCTTGTGCAAGTCGCGTTGTACCACCGTAACTTCCATATATGTTAACGGTCTTAATTACAGAAAAATGAAGTTGTAAGTATTGGTTTAATATAATAAAAGTCAATCAATTGATCTTTCATATCCATGAATTCATGACACATGCACACACGTTGAACCTTCCAAATATGGCTAATTGGCATGAATAGGATACATAACATATCTGGTAATTAATGCAATAATTACCTTATTTAAGAAGTACTTGTTTACAATTCGTGCGATGTTTTGGAACACCGATCTCGACGCTCCACTGTTCTAGAATTCCTCTAGAACGTCGAGCACTTGTTTCTATATTTACACACTCTCTGACTTGGACGAACTCTCCATCGGATACTCCTTCCGTCGGACTAGTGAATCCTTGTGCAAGGCCTCCGTAAGTCTCCTCTGCATGGATCCCACATGGTCGACGAGCCGGTTGTTACCCTAATACCTATCAACACTCTAGGGATCAGTAAGATCCAAACGGCCTTAGATTGTTCTCTCGCTCTTATCTTGAATCACGCCGGACCTCTGGACCTGTGCATAACGAGGCCAGCGGAAAGATCGTGAGTTCCACCTGACTGCCAATACCTTACGTGCGTGTTGTGCAACTGTTACCATCATCGTTACTCGACGTTTCATGTGCAATGACCATAAGATCTCATCTATGCTATACTCGCTCGTCTATTCATATTCACGTTCACTCTACTATCTCGTCTCTCTCATTATTTCATCTAGCACTCTCTGTTACCCTTGAGCTGTGTGGCTCCTATCGTTGTGCTATTTCGTGACTGTCTAGCGCTATAATATGGGTCTTGTGACTCACTGTATCAAATGCATACTGTGCAGGGCACGGAGAGTGTCCGAGGGGCTCCAATCTAGTCCTGGGGCAGAGAGCCACCCGAAAATACCTGCAGGGGCTATTGACGGTGTTCTGCATTGCACCGGTTCTGACTATACTATCTTGGCTAGACATTGACTGTTATACATTAGTCTGAGGAGTTCAGACGTACTGTGATATTACTGTGCTATCACAAACTGTTATAACATTAGTCTGAGGAGTTCAGACATAATGTACCATCATGAAAACGGGTACTGTCTAGAAGTGGACTACTGCCGTATTCCACCAGTGCAACCGTTGTGCGACCATACACGCAATCTCGTACACGCTACTCGTTACTGCTATCTTGTCATACACTCTACTTGCTCTACTGATACTCGCTATTTGAGTTACTATGTGCTATCACGATTGATCATGTTCAAAGTGCAATTTACTCTTTACATGACCAGCTACTATCATCTCTTCTTGCTATACATGTCGCTTGCTATTCTTGACAATATCGTTACTTGCTATTGTTGTTATCGTTTTCTATCGTGACTGACTTTAATTATCGTGCTATACTTGATTCATCTGCTATTTGAACCAGTACTTGTGCTATTTTTGGAAACTATACTCGATCTCGTGCCATTGTGCTTCCTATTACCTGTTGCTCTATCCCTTGCTATATTTTGACTCTCTTGTACCTGCTATCTTTTACCATACTGACTCTCTCGCTCTATCATTAGTTACTCTGCCTTTAATGCATTAATTACTTAAAGCATGCTTGACTCATGAGATTTAAGTCCTACTGGGCGTGTTGCGCTCACCCTGCGTTTTTGGATTGTGTCTCAGGTTAAGTCGGACAATGACGTTAGATGCACCCATGGGACAAGACCCGAGTGTTGAGTGACTGGAATTAGTTGATGAAGATACTCTAGTACAATGGAGTCTAGGAGATATTGTTTTTAGATTTCTTTCAATGTAATGATGTCATTGAGCCCTATGTATTGGCTCCGAATTAGTGGTGTAATAGTCTTAGTGATTTTATAATGAAATGACGAGTTATTTCAATTATTGTTTATTAGATGCTCTGATGTTTGCGAAAGTATGCGCAATTGTCGTTACCATACTCGTTGTTCACGTCTCCCCTGATTTATTCCGCTGCTAAATTGGAGGCGTGACAGTTGGTATCAGAGCCTAGGATGTCCTTATTAGGATATTTTAGGTCCTAGGATGTTCTAGGTGAATTGACATGACACGTGTCTAAGACAACCCCTATACTTATGTGAGGATTGGGTAGAACCATGGTTAAGATATAAAATGTGTATACCTACCTATTGGTTTAATACTACTTTGTACCCTAATGTCAACCTCATTCTGGAAGGTAACTTTAACCCTACCCTCATTATTACCTTTAACATGGAAATGATGATGTATAGGTAATTGAAGAAGTCATGGAATTTGGTGGACCAAATTCTTTTTAAGTGGGGAGGATGTAATACCCAGAAATTTCATTAATTAAAACTTTAGATAAATAAAAAATCGTCAATTTATAAAAAACACCAACTAGCTAAAAGATACACGTCATTATTGCATGAGTAGAAACTCATGTAAAAATTCTATAAAAATAATAGTTGTACCTAAAAATTATTATCTAATGACCCAAAGAAATTTGGGCATAGAAAAAATAATTCGGACCATGATTTAGAATTTTTTGACTTATTATTGTAAATAAGGAATAAATTAGAGAATCATTATTACATGAGCCAAGTGGATTAACAATTGAAATAAAAATTATGGGTAGATTTCAAACAATATGTGGGGATAGTCCATAAAAGGAATTGGATCAATGGACAACTTATGACCTATGAACAAATTCAAGTATGAAAATAGTAAATAAATAACTTACGTATATCGAAATGATAGAACTTACGTACCACTATCGTACGTGAGAAAACACATTAGAAAATTCCGTAGAAATTATAAATCAACCTCAAACATTATTCTTAAGAGTTTCATGAAGAGATTCGAGCAACGAAAAATCCGATTGGCCAAGTGTACGTTACACGTGACCAAGTTAACCGAATTAGGGAACTAAGTCGGATAATTGTTAACACGGAAAAAAAAACCAACCATAAATTAAATAAATAGGTGGGAGAGACTTATAACATTATGTATTAGTGACCCATTAATGAAAATGGGCCAATGGATCACTTTTAGCCTAATATAAATTGGAACATAAAAATACTCAGAAATTCGTACCTGTAAATAGGCAATAATTGTGAAGGGCACATTAGGGTTTAATTAGGGTAATTAGTCATACAAGGTAAGTCAAAACCGGACCCAACTCTAAGAGGTGGTTCCTAAACCTTTGCTACCTCCTTTGGGTGAGAGAAATCTCAGATTTTGGAAACTAGAATGCAGAAATTCGCAGCCCTCTTTCCTAGTCCCATTAGGACATGAAGTAGCACCCTAAAACTATAAGAACTCTTCAAAAAACGTTTGGGGAAGGTTTAGCATCAAGTTGGGGTCGTGTGCAGCATGTTTGGGGCGCTGGAGGAGAGGAGAAAGCTAGGGAAAAACGTGGTCTTCTTCCACCTCGCCCTGTAGCGAACCAAGAACCTGTAGGGAGTTCTTTGCGTTCAAAGGTAGGCATTCTTGGGTCAAGATTAAAGAAACATAATACCATCTTGTAGAGCTTCGTGTCTAGCTTCATTTGCTTCTGATTTTACTAATTTCATGGAGTATACTTTGTGTATTAGTCGTTCTCCCTAAGTCGCGCACAGTTAGGGCTTTTCCCATTCTTCTTATTATGCACATGATTTGAGCTAATTAGACTAAATCATAAACATAAAGTTCTTCTACTTGTAGTCACGATCATCTTTCATGTTGAAAGTTTTGTCTAAAAGTCATTAGTTAGAGAGTTATGAACCACGTAAGAGAGTCATGCATAATACTGTGTTTTCGGGTTTGCAGTTAACTTTAAGTTCTTCCTGTTTTGCACAAGCTTAAGGGCCGAAGTAGGTCAAGCCTCAACATAACAGTTCTTTAACTAGTTGTCATGGTCATCTTTCATGTTAAGTGTTTTGTTTAAATATCATTAGTTAGAGAGTTATAAACTTCGTAATAGAGTCATGCAGGATACTGCATTTTCAGGTTGCATTTAACTTTCACTTCTTCATGTTTTTCACAAGGTTCAAGACCGAATTAGGTTAAAACCCCAACATCAACGTTCTTCAATAGTTGTCTTGGTCATCTTTTATGTTAAATTTTTGTCCAATATCAGTTGATCTCATGTTACAAGCCTAACATGTAAGTCGCAACAAAGTCATGCATGTTTAGGACTTTTTTACGTTCTTCCGTATTTCATGCAATTAGAGACCGATTCAGACCCAGCCCACACACAAAAGTTCTTCCAATAGATGTTCTCGACATTTTATATGTTGCAAGTTTTGTCTAAAGGTCAGCATATAGCGAGATATAGGCGTTTCATGAATATCCCTGTGTCAATCATGGTAGTCTGAACCAAGAGCATGTCTGATCCCTGTCGACTCAGCGCAGACCCTGTGAACGCGACGGCCCGATATGTCGCATTCTGAGGTCGGGTCGCGACAGTACTTTTGTCGCGTTCTGGTCGCGACAGTACCCCTGTCGCGTTCTGCCTGCCTGATCTGACGACCTGTCGCGATCCTTGCAAGACACGTCGCGATCTCAGTTTTTGGGCCAGAAAACCCATCTTGTGCAAGTCTCGCGTACCACCGTACTTCCATATCATGTTAACGGTCTTAATTACAGAAAAATGAAGTTGTAAGTATTGGTTGCATTTTAATATAATAAAGTCATCACTTGATCTTTCATATCCATGATTTCATGACACATGCACACAAGTTGAACCATCCAAATATGGCTTAATTGGCATGAATATGATACATAACATATCTGGTAATTAATGCAATTAATTACCTTATTTTAGAAGTACTGTTACAATTTGTGCGATGTTTTGGAACACCGATCTCGACGCTCAACTGTTCTAGAATTCCTCTAGAACGTCGAGCACTTGTTTCTATATTACACATCTCTTGACTTGGACGAACTCTCCATCGGATACTCCTTCCGTCGGACTAGTGAATCCTTGTGCAAGCCTCCGTAGTCTCCTCTGATCATGGATTCCCACATGGTCACGAGCCGGTTGTACCCTAATACCTATCATAAACTCTACTCTCAGGGATCAGTAAGATCCAAACGGCCTTAGATGTTTCTCTCTCGCTCTTATCTTGAATCACGCCGGACCTCTGGACCTGTGCATAACGAGGCAGCGGAAAGATCGTGAGTTCCACCTGACTGCCAATACCTTACGTGCGTGTGTGCAATTGTTACCATCACTCGTTACTCGACGTTTCATGTGCATGACCATAAGATCTCATCTATGCTATACTCGCTCGTCTACTCATATTCACGTTCACTCTACTATCTCGTCTCTCTCATCTATTCATCTAGCACTCTCTTGTTACCCTTTGAGCTGTGTGGCTCCTATCGTTTGTGCTATTTCGTGACTGTCTAGTGCTATAATATGTCTTGTGACTCTACTGTATCAAATGCATACTGTGCAGGGCACGGAGAGTGTCCGAGGGGCTCCAATCTAGTCCTGGGGGCAGAGAGCCACCCGAAAATACCTGCAGGGGCTATTGACGGTGTTCTGCATTGCACCGGTTCTGACTATACTATCTTGGCTAGACATTTGACTGTTATACATTAGTCTGAGGAGCTCTGACGTACTGTGATATTACTGTGCTATCACAAACTGTTTAAACATTAGTCTGAGGAGTTCAGACATAATGTACCATCATGAAACGGCTACTGTCCTAGAAGTGACTACTGCCGCGCATTCCACCAGTGCACCGTTGTGCAACCATACACGCAATCTCGTTACACGCTATCTCGTTACACGCTATCTTGTCATACACTCTACTTGCTCTACTTGATACTCGCTATCTTGAGTTACTATGTGCTATCACGACTTGATCATGTTCAAAGTGCAATTTACTCTTTACATGACCAGCTACTATCATCTCTTCTTGCTATACATGTCGCTTGCTATTCTTGACAATATCGTTATTGCTATTGTTGTTATCGTTTTCTATCGTGACTGACTTTAATTATCGTGCTATACTTGATTCATCTGCTATTTGAACCATTACTTGTGCTATTTTTGGAAACTATACTCGATCTCGTGCCATTGTGCTATCCTATTACCTGTTGCTCTATCCCTTGCTATATTTTGACTCTCTTGTACCTGCTATCTTTTACCATACCTGACTCTCTCGCTCTATCATTAGTTACTCTGCCTTTAATGCATTAATTACTTAAAGCATGCTTGACTCATGAGATTTAAGTCCTACTGGGCGTTGTTCGCTCACCCTACGTTTTTGGTTATTGTGTCTCAAGTAAGTCGGACAATGACGTTAGATGCACCCATGGGACAAGACCCGAGTGTTGAGTGACCTGGAATTAGTTGATGAAGATACTCTAGTACAATGGAGTCTAGGAGATATTGTTTTTAGATTTCTTTTCAATGTAATGATGTCATTGAGCCCTATGTATTGGCTCCGAATTAGTGGTTGTAATAGTCTTAGTGATTTTATAACGAAATGACGAGTTATTTCAATTATTGTTTATTAGATGCTCTGATGTTTGCGAAAGTATGCGCAATTGTCGTTACCATACTCGTTGTTCACGTCTCCCCTGATTTATTCCGCTGCTAAATTGGAGGGGCGTGACACATTGCACGTAACACGTCGAGTAAACAGGCGATAGTAACAGTTGAACAACACGCGCACTCGGTGTTGCAGTCAGGTGGAACTCACTACCTTTCCACTGGCCATGTTACGCACAAGTCCAGAGGTCCGGCGTGATTCTAGATAAGAGCAAACTTCTAATAGCCTTTTGGATCATATTGATCCCTAAGGGTATCATAGGTCTTAGGGTACAACCCACTCATCGACCATGTGGGAATCTATGGACAGAGGAGACTTACAGAGGCCTTGAACAAAGACTCACTAGTCCAGCAGAAGGAGTATCCGACGGAGAGTTCGTCCAAGTCAAGAAAGTGTGTATATAGAAACAAGTGCTCGACGTTGTAGAGGAATTCTAGAACAGTGGAGCGTCGGTATTGGTGTTCCAAAACATCGCGAGAAAACGTACACAAGTATAATTAAGCATGAGGCAATTTAATAACATAAATTACCAGATAAATTATGTAACATGTTCATGCCAATTAAGCCATATTTGTATTGTTCAAAGTGTGTGCTTTGTGTGAGAGAAATCATGGACATGATAAGAATCAAGTGTATATCTTTTAAGAAATTATACCAAGTAAGATTATAACAGTTTATTTACTGCGGTGATGACTATTAACAGAAGTATAGACACTGTAAAGAGCTCGAGTATGAAGAATCAAGGGTTTTTCTGTAAAAAGATCCAGATCGTGACGCACGCCTGCGAGGGTAGCGATGGGGTCAGGGCAGATCGCGACAAGGGCTTGCACTGAAGGCGACAGGTTGTTCAGAACAGGCGCTGAGATCGCGACAGGGTCTTGCAAGGATCGCGACAGGTTGGTCATGACAGACGCACGGATCACGGCGGCATTGCCTGTCGCGTTCAGAACACGACGGGTGATGCTGTCGCAACAAGACCACTGAATGCGGCCTATCGGGCCGTCGCGTTCACAGGGTCTGTGATACTGTACAATTGTTCGGGTTAAATTTCATACATATAGTAATTTAGACTTCAATTGTGTGTAATAACATACAATTTGAGTTTAATTTCTATATCATCAAAATAAAATTTTGAGCACTTTAGTTAAATTTTGGGTTAGAATATACATGATGGATTTTCATTTAATAAGTCACTGATTTCGTGTCAAGTTGACTAATCAGATTCATTTTCCATTTCTCAAATACACTTTGAAAATAAAAAGATATTTGTAAATAATATTTTGCTGTCGTAAAAATATTTTTGTAAATAATTTTTTAGTAATAGATAAATTTGAGTTTATAAATAAATAAATAATAGTTTCTATAATAACATCCCACCCAATTATCGCAATCTTATTAAGTAAATAAATAAATAAAATGATTTTTTTTTATACCCCACTCTAACCCCTCCATTTAAAGTATGTTTTCCTTTCTTCCCACCAGGTTAAAGGCAGTTTGGGTGTGCGGAGTGGAGTCCTGCTGGCAGTGGAGCTGAGTGCTGCGTACAGGGCGCTGGGCAGATGGCGGGAGGGCATCTGTTGGGTGTGAAGGCGGCCAAAGCTTGGGGCACGGCTGATGCTGGGTTGCTGGACCAAGTGCTGTGGCGGATCTGATGGCGGTGCAGAGCAGCTGTGCTGCGGACTTGGGCGATGGAGCTCTGGGGTCTACTGGCCATGGCGATGCAGGCTGGCCAGGCTCGTGTAGGCTTGGTGGAGGCGCTTGTGCGGTTGAGCCCAGGCGGAGCTCGGATGGCTAAAGCAGATCTGGGCGGTGCTGTGAGATGGAGGCCATGGCAGCAGCTGTGCAGATCTGGGGGCAGGTTCGTGCACAGCGGGCGTTTGGCAGCTGTGTGCGAAGCGGAGGCGATGTAGGGAGCTTGGGCAGCCGGTTCGTGCGCAGCAGCCATGCGAAGCAGAGGAAGGCGCGGATGGCGTGAGCGGCAGTAGCAGGTGCAGAGCTTTGCGGAGCTGAGGTGGCATCTAGCGGGCGAGGCTTTGGCATGCAGAGGTGAAGGGCCGTGCAGATCCGAGTCTGTGCGCGGCGGACCAGGAGCCAGCTGGGTGCGCTTGCGCGACAGAGGCCAGGCGGATCCGATCTGGCGGCCAGGTGGTGCTGGTTCGTGCGAAGGTGCAGAGCTGGAGCTGATCTGGCGATCCTGGTGCGCTGAGCAGGTGTGCTGAAACCGGCGATCCTGGTGCAGACTGAAGGCGACTGCAAGGGCCATAACCCCCTATATAAAGACCCAAGGTCCTCTTCTCCGGAGGTCCCTGGTTCGAATTTTTTAGAATTTTCAGTTTCCTCTTTCTGTATTTTTGTTTTATGCAGAGCAAGGAGGGTTCACGAGTTGGAATTTTTTGGGAGTTTGTTTGTTTTTAGGATTTCGTAGTTCTTGCTTTCTGTTCTTCTAGTATTGTAGAGGAGTTCAGCATTTGGATATTTCGTTCTTCCAATTTTTGTGATTTTCCTTTCATCTGTAAGCAGAATTGCAATTTCTTCTTCTCTCTCTTCTGTGGATGGTTAAGTTGAGGTAGATGGTTTGGCATTTTAGTTTGTTTTTATTACTGTGATTTGCTTGCAATCTATCTTCTTCTTCTCCTCGTTGCTGTGTTGTTCTTACTGCTGGAGGGAGATCAGATTCATATGTTTGAGCAGTGGAGGGGGCTTCCGGAGTTCAGAATTCCAAAGGATTTGAGTGGAATGTTCTTGCTGCTGTGAGGATTGGAGTCTGGAATTCCAAGGGCTTAGCCAGTTCAGCATTTTGGGAATTTTTTTGCCATTGTTTCTTCTATATTTTCCTTCAGATCGGGGAGAGGTAAACAATTCAGAGTTTCTGGAGGAATTTGTTGCTATGTTCTTACTGTTGAAGTTTTAGTTTAACATTCTGGGTTTCCTTTCTCTTGTTCTCCTGTAAGGGTTGGGTTGGGAGATTTCAAGCTAGTGCATTGCTCAGTTTTCTGTTCATAGTTTAAATGGTTGGATTGGGAGAGTTCGATCCAATGGAGTTTAATTTCTCATTTTTTTGTGTAAATCTTGCAATTTCTTCTGTGTTCTGTGAAGGATTTTCTCATTCTTTGTGCTGCAGAATTTGATCCAGTTAACTTTGTTATTTCTTCTGTGTTCAAGATTCAAATGCGGCTTCTTCTTCTCTTCTATGAGGATTGTTGGTTGTTTCAAGAGCATTTGGAGGATTTCGGCTGCCTGGAAGCATTTGAGATGGTTTTTGCTGCTGTGAGGAGCGCCTATGATGGTTCAGATCATTCAGTTGCTGTGAAGGATTCTAGGGGCTACTGGCTTTATTTTTACATTTCTTCTGTGTATTGCAAGCTACTGTGAGGAGATCAAATTTCGTCTTCCTTTCTTCTATGTTGGGTTGTTGAGAGATTGATCCAGAGTTAAATTGTGTTCCATTTTCTGTTCTTTAGTAATAGCATGTGGATTCAATTTTAGTAACAATTAATTTCTGTTCTTATTTTCTGTCTGATCCCCTGGGCTATAGGGGTACATTGGTTGGATAATATTCTGTTGAGGATCTTGTTCTGTCATCATTTCATCTTCTTGAGTTTCGAATCATTTCATAATTAACTTGGTATGTATGTTTCTTGCTTAGATTTCTGTCTACTTGTTTGATCCCTCAAATGTGAGGGTACATTAATAACAAGTCTCTTTTCATTTCAATTCAGCCTGTTCTTTCATTAACAAGATTGTGAGTGATTTGATCGGTGTTGTTTACACATTCACTTTTAATGCATTGTCGTTAGAATGATTTCAAGTTAAAGTAGTTTAAATCAAGTTCTATTCAGCCTCCCTGTGGAAATGACCTGTCTCACCACCATGCTAGTTCATCTTTGTTATTTTAATTTTGTAAGAGTTTAGAAGAAGTGCGCATATTGACTTGTGCGAGGAACTTTGGACAACGAAAATGCACAGTCACTATGTCTCTCGCGTTCATCTTGAGATTAGATTGATTCGGGAGAAGAAAAGAATTGTGGAATAAGATCCTTGCTCAGTCAGATCGGGTTGTTTCTCTCAGTTCCATTCTGCCCATCTTCCTTGAGGATTATTTCTCTGAGCTGAGGACTTTGCCTCTTTATTTGCACTTTGTGCACTCAGAATTTCTTCTTTTTTCATCCATAATGCTGCACACCCATCACTTTTCAAGAGTAGCGAGTCCAACTTTACTCAGATCCGGGCATTTTTCATGGATATATTTTTATTTTGCTTTTGCTTTTTTTACTTTTTGCTTTTTACTTTTCTTTTCTTTTCCTTTTCAAGGAAGGATGGACAGTCAGGTTCGTTGATCACATGCCTTCACTTCCTTCGCATTCACTTAGGGGGAGGGGAGAAAACCAATCACCTCTCTCCTACTAGCCTTGACAAATTTACTACATTCAGGTTTAGCTAGTCTAAGTGGTTGTGTGGTGTGTGTATGAACTTCTTTGCCATAAATCCTTACATAAGTAGACAAGAAGTACATGTATCCTTTACTAGAGGCTACCTAACATGGATGTTTGCAAAGGAGTGTGACACTACAAAATTGTAATGGTTAAAAATCAGACACATAGTCTGGGATGCGCAAAGCCACGCATTTTTATTCAAAGATGAAACATTGTGAAATTTTTATTTGCAAATGTACAAGCTCAAGAAAAGAAATGAAGCAATGTTCGGGATGAGGACTATGAATGCATGCTTATTCTAACCTCTCCCCTACTTATTGACATGAAAAGAAAGTAAGACAGAGAATTACCTAATGAAGGAAATCTGTACACTTGGGTGCCTCCCAAGAAGCGCTATGTTTATCGACTTCAGCCGGACGCAATTAGGCTTCGTTTGGCTCAAGTAGCTTGGTAGAATCAATTTTTAAGAAAAGTGGGCTTTCAAAGAAATGCTTACCCTTTGCCCATTAACAGTGAATGATTGTCCAGTTTTAGATCGAGAATAATGACAACACTATTGTCGTAAGATCTGACAACAATGTAAGGACCATCCCATCGGGACTTCAATTTTCCCGAAAACACATAAAGCCTGGAATTAAACAACCAAACCTATCATGCACTTGAAAAGTTTTTATGAATTTTCAAGGCTTCAATTAGTTTCTTCTCATGCCCTTCATCAAGATCGCTAGCAATTATGATGGGCCAAGTCTCGTTCTCTCCTAGAAAGATGTATTTTAAATTAGCAGGAGTGGTTTTAGCTCAACCTTAGGAGAACATTCTAATGGAAATGATAGATCATTGTTCTGAAACATGGAACTAATTGTCCTTCCTCTCCCTCAAACCCTAGAGCACAGGGTTGGTCTATTGCATCTTCTACATAGGTTCTTCCAAGAGTTCTTCATTACCAGTTGGTTTGCTTTTAGATTTTGACTTTAAAGCTTCAGAAAAAGAGACTCTTGGAATGTAATGACTTGGTCTTCATTTATTTGGATTGTGTCTAGAGGCTCTTTAGTTATTTTCCCTTTTCCCTTGGTTTTCAACATTTTAACATTCTCTTCAATTTCAGTTTCATTTTCATTTCTTTATCCTCATGCAATGTGACATGTGTGGGTGAGATTTATCAAGATTTTTTCATTTCTTAAAGTTGACACTATTTTCACATTTTTCACTTGAGGGCCCCTAGCTTGGGCAGGAGAATGGTCCTGTTGTATAAATTGATTTTGAATTTCTGGTGCTGGAATGTTCTGGACAAAAGTTTGTTGTGTGTTTGATGGTGGAGGTGCATTTTGTCTAACATGTGGTATGTACCCCTGGACTTGATGTTTTTGCTGGTTCTGATAAAATCCAGAAGGTTTGTTTCTTGGGTTTGCTATAGTTTGACTTGGTAACTGGCCCAATTCCCTCCTACACACATCAGCAATCTATACTCTATCCTATCCAAATTTTGTTGAATATTTTGGTTCTGATTTTGTTGTTCTTGCACAGTTTGGCAAAGAGTCATCATCATGTTTTGAAGTTGATTCATTTTATCTTCCCAATTGGGCTGAGAAGATGGTGGTTGATTGTATGAAGATTGCTGAAAATTGGTATGAGCAAATTGATTGAAATTTTGATTTCCTGGAATTGTGGAGGTTTAGAGTAAGAAGATTGGCCAAATCCTGGATTTTGATTGGGATAAAATTGACCGTACATGGATTGTTTGAAAGAAGGTGAGAAATTTGTTCTGATTGATTTTTCCAAGAAAAATTTGGTGATTTCTCCAACCAGGTTGTATGTGTTAGAGTATGGCTCATAGGAGGGTTTGTAGAAACCTTGGGCAGCTTGGATTTGTTCTTGATAGGCCATGATATGAGAGAATCTCTCAATCTCTGCGATAGGTTGAGCCAAATCTAAGTTGAATGATCGTCTACCAAGCATACACAGTTGAAAGCCTTCTATTTTTTTATTTTTGAATTTTTTAAATTTTTATTGATTTTTATGAATTTTATGAACAAACACAAACAAACAAACACTTTCAAAACAGATTAACGTAAACACTAATTTCCTTGGACTTATGTTATTTTTCTCAAAATCAGATTTATACTTGCTTAAGTCCAATCCTAACTCTTCTTGTACCGGCCAGGTAAGAGGTGGAGTAGAGGGAGGCCCCCCTTGCTTTCGCAAGGACCCAATTAAGTAACCTCTAGCTCACTAAGCGTAAACATTTTAACCTCTAATCCTAGACACCAGACTTAAAGAGAAGTTTTGAATTCAAGAAGGATAAATCTAATTATGAACCCTAAGGCCACGTCTACTGGTTTTTTATTAAAAGCTGAGCAAATGCAAGAATGTGGATTTTTTTTGTAATTTTTGAGCAAAGGAAAGGGTGATGAAATCCCTCACCTTATCTTTTTATTCTAATGGGTGAAGCCCTTAAGCAGTCCCATTTTCAAATGTGAAGTGCACAGATCAAATTCAAACAATGGGTTGTCTAATGCTAAGTCTAATGCATGAAACGAGCGATGGAAGTCTTACCTTTCCCCCACACTCTTCAATGCAAGAAAATGAAATAAAATTCAAATGACTATTAAAATGATGAATGTCCTAAAATGGGGTCCTAATCTTGAGAATGAAATTTTTATTTACAAACAAACGGCTAACATGAAAGAGCGATTTGGAAATTTTTAGATTTTTAGATTTTTTTTAATTTTTACTTAGTTTTTGAATTAAATGAAATGAAACTAGAAAATATGAAGTGGTACTATAGACTAGTCTCAAACCACACAAACCACAAAGAGAGTCCAATTATTACATGCCAACAAGAAAGAAATCTTATACATGCACAGAGACTACATCAAAATCTCACTACAATTTCTCTCACACTCCCCTATCTAAAAGACTAAATTAAAGCGCAATTACGAAAAGAAATCAGCACGCTCTCCTCCTCCAATGGGCTTCAAAGGTCAAGCCAATCTCCATGTTCCTCCTTATGTACAAATCTGAAATAAAAGCCCAATAACAAGTCACTGTAAACCAATAGAAATGAAATCAAATCAAAATAAATCTAAATCAAACTCTAATGCCTCCCTGGCAACGGCGCCAGTCTGCGCTTGTGTCCGACAGGGAACAGACATGCCTTGGATTGCGGTCCAGACTTGCCTTTCTTCGACATAGTGTGATTCAAAAATCAATAACAAAAAGTACAATTGATGAAAAATCATGGAATCAAGTTTAAACTACTCTAAACATGCAAGAGTACTCGTCGTAAATAGGAATTTGTAAACAATCATGGTTTCAGCATGGTTTAATCAGATCAAACATGGAGGATAGAATACTGGAATAGTTGGGATGCAAGATTAATTCGCAAGACATGGTGGATGGAATTAGGGCTTTCAGCGGGCTAAAGATCCCTAATAGCCGTTACTATCTCCAATAAAATTTCTATAGCACGAAGTCAAGTGTACATGGAGAACAAGAGCTAACAAGGGGGTTCGGGATCATGTAATTTTGGAACATGGAAAATCAGAAGTAATTATTGGCACGATGATAAATCACGAAACTTCAAGGGTTTGTTCCTATCACATGGAACAACCTAAGGTCGAAATATTTTTAATTTTGCTCATCAGAATGCTACCTTTCACATTTTTCCTCTTCTAGGGTTTGAAGATGAAGAACTCAGGAAGAAGCTTTGATAGATCTTCCTCTCCACGATTTCTCCTCATCTTGGCTTCTCCTTCTGATCCAACAACCTCTTGGCACGAGCTAGGGCCGGCCATGAGGGTTTTTAGAAGTATTAAGCTCCCCCTAATTCCATTTCCTAGTTTAAGTCTAATTCCCATTTAATTTGAGTTTCCTATTTTCCTCTCCCCTTTTTAAGCAAGAGATCTCCTAATTGGGTTAAGAGAGGGGACTTCGTGGCCAAGAAATTGGGGTACGTTTAGGATTCCAATCCAACTCAAACCACTTATTTTAATGCATTAAATACCCTCTTTTTATTTAAGTACATTTTGTACGAATTTATGGTAATTTCCCATTATTCCCCTTTTAAGATTCTCTAAATTCTGTTGGATCAATTAATAAAGCATTACTTCTTTTCTTTTAATGGGTTTTAGTAAATTCTCTTTCCATTAATTCCTATTTAATTTATTTTCTTCTATTTGATTTTCTAATAAATTAATTAGTTTTCTTTTTTATATATTATTTTTTTATTTTTCAAAAAAACCAGGTTACTACAAGGAATCCTACAGAAGGGAACAAAAAGGAAATATGGGTCAAATAGTAAACATGAGTTTATACGGATGAAAAGACTACAAGCATGTAAATAGAAATCTGGAAAGGAATCGTAGGGAGGAACCTACTTAGTCCAAGAGAAATGCAAATCCTCCTCGATGCCAGGTAAAAGGATGCAACGATTGTAGTGGCAGCTCAGCAGCCAAATAAGTAGCAGCAGTAACAACAATGGCAATAGCCATAGCAGCGGTTGCAATAGCAGCAACAACGATAGCAGCAGCAGCAAGAGTCATAGTAGCGGCTACAGCAAGAGTAGTAGCATGATCTACAGTAGGTGCAGTAATGACAAGAGCCAGCAGCAGTAGAAGGAAGAAGCAAGAGCAAGAGCAAGTGGCAAGAGTAGCAGGAGCAGAAGTGGAAAAACTCCCACGAAGGGTAAGGGGAGGCCTTTATAAGCTCTCAACCCCCTTGCATGCATGGCACGTCGGCCTAACATGTGGAGCCATAAGACTCCTCTTACCCCCCATGGCCACGTTAACCATGCATGATCCCCCCACTTACACGTATGGTAACATGTGTAGGCATCTTATCCTAGGTGAAATAACCTTACGTAAGCAAGAAAAATCTCAAAACATGGTTACCGTAATTGGGCTATAATTCAGCTGGCCTATTTATCCTTAAATTTTTATATCCAAATGACATCCATTCAAGTTGAAATTTCAACCATAAACTAATAAGAAGGTTTTACAAATCATGATATATTAGTTTAATTTTTAGAATTTATTTTTTTCCCAGCTAAAATTGCTCAGAAAGTAGTTGCATCGGCTTAATCTTGAAATCCGTACGTCAATAATTCTGGATATTTACATTTCTGATATCAGCACATTTTTCTAAAAATTATGGTGTTTCTCAGATTCATTTTCATTATAGAATTCCAGTGTCACCCTATCGGAATGCGCACCTCTGTGTGCGATACTGGAATAACATTTAGTAGTACAAGTTAATCTTAAATTAAAGTTAATTACATCACATGATAGTAGTTATGTTAACAATAAAAATCTTCACATTTTTCTAATTTTTTAAATAAATAAATTTTTGGGGTGTTACAATCCTTCCTCCTCCTCTCTTACAAACCATGAGTTTAAGGGTCAGGGGAAGTCACCGTATCACCCGGGCCAGTGCTTGACGGCCACACCACCCTTGGCCGAGCCTCCCCACCGGATCTACCACCGCTTCTTCTTTCCCCATCTTCCTCTTCCTCCACCGTGGTCGGTGCCCCTTCCCCTCCCGCTGCCACTGCCGACGCTTCTCCACCTTCCGTCGTCGCTGTTGGCATCGTCTACACCCTTTCCTCCACCATTGCTACCATCTCTTCGACTGCCGAAGCACCCTCCGCCACGGCCTCCACCTCCCTTCATCGCATTTCAACGCCATCCTCTTCATAAGAGAGTTTGAGAGTGCGAGAACTGAAGAGGGCTAGAGAGTCGAGAGAAGGTGGTCGAAATAAGGGAAGAGAGGAGAGTTCATTGGGTGAAGGTGAAGAAAAGCCTCTCGAGTTTTTTTGTTTTTTTAACTTTAAGTTGAGTAAAACTTGAAGGGTTCAGACGCCGCAATTTGAATGGCTTAAAATATCCGTGACTCGTCAGGTTGTCACAATTCATAAGTGACATCATTACCTCGGCGCCAAGTTTGAGGAGCTTGTTGGCCCTTTTGGTGTGGCAGCAAGGTAACCTAGAGGGGGGGTGAATAGGTTTTTCTGAAATCTGAAATCAAAACGTGAACACTTAAAAGTTTGGTTAGTGTTAGTGTGATGAAGAGTGGCAGTGCGGAAGCAAAAGAACAATTACACGAAGGACACAGGAGATTTATCTTGGTTTGGCCCTTCCCACATGGAAGTCCTACGTCCAGTCCCCAAGCAACCTCTTGGGATTTCACTAACCAAGGGTACAGTCCCCCTCAAGGACACAACACCCAGCACCCCAGCTGGTCTTCTTCTCTTTCCTGGGCAAGAAGGCAGCCCACTTCTTTTCCAGGCTCAGAAGCAAACCTACTGGTACAAACCCTAGTGTGTTCTGCTAGACACAAACCCCCAGCTGGGTTACACACTGTATATAGTCCTACAGCTGGACAGAAATCTTTCTTAGAAAAGAAAGATCAGACTAAGAGCTATTACAAGATGAACACTCAGGACTTAGCTCACAGTCCCCCAAGATTACAATGAGCACAGGGAGAAAATGAAGAGAGAAGGAAGGAAGCATGAAAGCTCGAATGCTTCAAATGCTTGAACACTTCTTCTTGGGCTTAGGCTCTTTCTCTCTTTTCCTTTGAGTGTATTTGGAGTTCAGGTTCCTCACTGGTTGTACACTCCTTCAAAGATCTTCAGAAAAGCTCTCTTCTTGTTTCTTCAGCCTTGCTTCTTCTTTATGAGCAGCTGTGAATAAATCCGTCGGAGTTCTAGCCATTGCTCATGTTCTCTTTCTTCTGATAT
Source organism: Colocasia esculenta (assembly GCA_014218235.1). NCBI lineage: Eukaryota > Viridiplantae > Streptophyta > Magnoliopsida > Alismatales > Araceae > Colocasia > Colocasia esculenta. The sequence goes on along the minus strand of JACBKR010002955.1, from coordinate 9,005 downwards.
TTTGTGGTCTACGAGGTCTGCAAGCATAGAAGAAAGTGTTTAGTTAAAAGAGTGTTTCTGTCAAAAGGGCTCATACCTCTATGTTTCTTGTTTCCACCCAAAAGTAGTAAGTAATCCCCTTTTGTTGGCAGGAAAGAAGAGATCTAGAGAGATAAGCAAAAAAGATCTCCTGTCAGAAAGATAGAGGATTACGCAAATCAAGAATATTTGACTTTTTCACTAGATGCTAAAAATATTTTGGAATATAAAGGAAATCTATGTTTAAAAGATCAAAACCATGTTTCACTTATGAAATCCATGTTCTTTCAAAGGAATCCATATTTTACAAAGGAATCCATGTTTCACTTACCAAATCCTTATGAGAGCGAATCCTTATAGCAGTGAATCCTTATGAGAGTAAATCCTTATAGCAGTGAATCCTTATGAGAGCGAATCCTTATAGCAGTGAATCCTTATGAGAGCGAATCCTTATAGCAGTGAATCCTTATGAGAGCGAATCGTTATGAGAGTGAATCCTTATGAGAGCGAATCGTTATGAGAGCGAATCGATGTGAGAGCGAATCGTTATGATAGCGAATTGTTATGAGAGCGAATCCTTATGAGAGCGAATCGTTATGAGAGTGAATCGTTATGACAGTGAATCCTTATGAGAGCGAATCCTTATGAGAGCGAATCCTTATGAGATCGATTCCTTAAGAGAGTGAATCCTTATGGCACTTTGTGAACAGAAATCGATGTATATTAAATGGACATCGATTTGACTTTTCAGTGCAAATCACAGAGCGATAGTACCATAAATTTTATTTATTAGAAAAATATAATATTAAATATATTCAATAATATTAATTAATCAAAAAAATTATTTTTATTAGTAATGTTATGATATTAAATATATTTAATAATATTTAATTAAAGCATAAAAATTGTCTTTATTTATTTAATCATAAGTTTTGTTATCACCAAAATATAAGGGTAAAATATAGAGTGGTTCAACAGAGCGATCATTTCAAATCTAGAAGTACATTTTGATTCACACGGGTATAGTGGTCGTAGTTTAGGTTAAAAGCAGAAACCAGTTGGTCGCATATTAAGAGAGATATGCGACGTCTGAACCCATCGTGTTTTTATGAGATACCCTCGGCACTGGAATTGAGTCTAAATCTCATTGTTTTGGAAGAAATAATCATTATGAACATTATTGATGGCCAAGATAAAGGATTTCCATCACTTTTTATTGAGGATATAATTATTTCGCTTACAAATGGCAACCTTTGGCCATAATTTTTTGAGTTCTCTTACATATGCCATCCAATCATCATGTTCTTCCTCTACATTTGGGACCGGCCACCGGTGCAAATCTTCCATAAAGCTTTGATAGTGTCTGCCTCTTCTCTATCGTTGTTGGTTATGGGTTCCCTTTGCTTGATCGACATGAGGTGTGACGGTCCTTCGAAGATGCACCTAGGGAGTTCGAGCTGAGAAATGCAACAGTGTGTGATGTAATGCACGAACTCGGTCGCCCCAATAAGCCGAAGTTCCCACCGGGTGCTACCCTTATCCCAAGTCTTTGGTTAGAAGTGGCTTTGGAACACAAATGAAGGCATTTTGTGGTATGCTCCGGAGATCCTCACGCCAATCCGCACGTGTCTTAAGCTGAAACACGTGGTTAGCAGCTCACCCTTCTAGGCTAACTAAGCTATTTATGTGCTGGAGCGGACTCTTGAAGAAGATCCGGAATGAGCTTGTTGCCTCATCATTTATGTCAAACTTGAAGTGGAGGTCAGTCCAACAAGTAAATAAAAGCATGGATTCGTAAGGAGGCTTACCTAAGCTAGTCGTCGTGAGCCTTCTATAGAGATAGGCTAGCACTGCGGGTCCCAATCTCTCTCCTTCCCATATACAACATACCTTCCTTATGTGCTCCTCTTCAAGTGTGTTGTCAATGGAAGTGAAAAGAAGAGCCCCCGCAAGGCATATGGCGAAGCCCCTCATCACAAGTTCAAGCTCCTCATCATTGTCGATATTTGGCAATGCTTTGAGTGTCCAAGCTACAAGTTTTTGCAAATTGATTTTTTTGGTGGCTTGGACGTCTTGATGGATTTTATGGTAGTGTTTGGCATGGACAACTAGGTTATGTATACTCCACTTTGAGAGATGGCTTTCATATAAAGACTAATAAAAGATGTCAATTGTTTGAGCCAAGGTAGCTTCATATATCTCCTTGCACCTGGGAAGAGTGGATAGTCCTATAGGGGTTGAGAGAACAAGAAAAAATACCAAAATTTGGCATGAGGATTGGGTAGGAGAGAAAATAAAAAGATTGGTTGGGTTGGTCATGAAGAGGTTCAGCCATGAGAGCTTGAGGTTGGAAGAAGTTGAAAATAAAGAAATAAAAAAGAAGAAAGAAGAGAAGAAGAACATTAAGAACAAATCAAATAATTCAATGCACAAAATCAAATCAACTCATCAATTTAGCTTGGATCAATTTCTAATGTGAGTCCCCACCTTGTGCAATCTCAAAACTCATTGCCCTTTTTCCTTTTGGGGGGGAACATTGCCATCATCCTTGTCTCTTCAGCTCAACTCTCTTCTTCTCTTCTTCTCTCTTGGAAAGTGCTTGATTCTTGGACTTTGGAGAGTGCCAAATGCATGGGAGAGCAAGAAGAGAGCCTATTATAAGCTTATGGTTGCACAAAGCCCGAAGGCAAGCTCCCAAGTCCACTTGGAGCATGAAATAGATAATCAAATTTGGCCTTGGACAGGACTTGGAGTATTGATGAAAACCACGATGGGTTCAGGCGTTGTGATTCAAGAACAGCAATCTGACTTTAGTTGTAATTAGTGAAGGTAATACGCAACTAACCAAGTCATTATGAATCAGGTATTTATGTTCGACCAGTCATTTTGTCACCTTTTTCAAGCATTATTATTTTGATACTTGTGTTTAAGTTTATACTTGTCAATGCCGATCAATATTTGAGCGCAAGTCTGGACAGGCATTGTGTCGTAAACGTCACGCCCATCCTTGGCAACATTGCCATTTCTCCATACTACATTTATACTATATGATATACTTTATTGTAGCATCAAGTGTAGCAACCTGAATTTTGAGAAAAAAAAATTTAAATAATAAATTAAAAACTCAGCTAAAGGATATTCAATGAAAAGAACATTAATAAAATCTATTAAATGGAAAAGAGTAATGGACTTTGGTTAATGGATCCTTTAGAACTTATTGGGTCAAAATATGAATTTACAAATAGTAAATAAAAAGAAAATACCCTAAATTCGGAGTCTTAATATCTCCTAAATAGAAAAGGACTCTTTAAGCATTAAAAGAGGCAATAACAGTTGGAATTGGATTCCTAAGCCTACCCCTTATGATTTAGCATGAATTTAGATCCATCATAACCTAAATAGAGGTTGGAAAGCAAGGAAGGAAGGTTGGAGTTAGGAAATCTTGTAATTAAAGAGCAATTAGAATAGAAGTAGGAATAGGAACCCATACATGCATAAATACATCTCTTAAACCCTCTTGGCCGACCCTAGCTCATTGCCAAAGGTTGTTGGACATGGAGAAGAGGCCAGGAGGAGAGGATCTCGTGGGGAGAAGGAGTTCTTGGAGCTTCTTCCTTGTTCTTGGATTTTTAACCCTAGAAGACAAATCGAGTCAAAGGTAGGCATTCTTACGAGCAAAATTAAATTCAACTCGTCTGTATGTAGTTCCAATCACCAGGAACAAAAGCCCTCTTGATTCCCTCTTTTTCATCGAGCCATCTTTTGTTCTTGATTTTGGAAGATCTGCAACATGATAACCCCGAGATGTCATGTTTAATTCAAATCTCTATGTATACTTGATCCCATGCTATGAAATTTTTACTGTAGATACTTCATGTTGTTAGGGATCTTTTGCCCTTAAGCCCTAAATTTCATCGAGCATGCTGATCGAATTTAATCAATCTTTCTCTCTGTGTCATGTTCTGAATAACTTGTTCTTGATCATGTTCAAACCCTATATGAACCATGCTTTCTCTCTAATTCCGATTTACTGGAAGTACCCTTACATGTCTACTTTAATTTGCATCTTGTTTCATGATTTTTCATCGACTATGTAATTAGTTATGATTTTTCAAGGTACCCTATGTCCAAACAAGTCAAGTTGGCACGCAATCCGATGTAGAACATTGTTCCCGCTCGAACTCAGGTGAAGTACCAGAGAACATGACGGCTCGACATGTCGCGTTCTCAGAGCCGTCGTGACCAACATCTTGTCACGTTCTGAACGCGACAGGAGACCCCGTCGCATTCTGGCCGCCTGAGTAGACTGCCCTATAGCGACCTGTACAGGACCATGTCGCGTTCTATCATGACCCTATCGCGACCCTTACATGGGTATGCCGCGTTCACAGGATTTTGCATGAAAACCCATAAAATTTGTTACTCTCACTTTCTACAAAATTCTTACGCCTTTTTAACAGTCATACACGCAGTAAAAACACCTGTCTTAAAATGGGGCTATAGTGAATGCTTTAAAATACATATTCACGACTTCTTTTATATCTATGATTTCTCTTACACATGCACACACATGAACCATCTATATATGGCTGAAATCTGGCATAAAATATCTCATAATGTATCTGGTAAATTATTGCAATAAAATAAATGAATTGCCCATTTTAAAGGACTTGTATTCGTTTCTTGCGTTGTTTATATACCGATATCAACGCTCCACTGTTCTAGAATTCCTCTAGAATGTCGAGCACCTTTTTTATATACACACTATTACTTGGATTATGGTGAACTTTCCGTTGGATATCCTTTGTCGGACTAGTTGAACCCTTGTACAGGCCTCCGTAAGTCTCCTTTGATCATGGATTCCCACATGGTCGGGGGAGCGGTTGTACCCTAACACCCATTACACCTTTAGGGATCGATATGATCCAAATGGCTATTAGAAGTTTCGCTCTTACCTGGATCACGTCGGACCTCTGGACTGTGCATAACATGGCCACGTCGGACGATCGTGAATTCCACCTGATTGCCAATACGCTGTGTGCGTGTTGTGCAACTGTTACTATCGCCTATTTACTCGTTGTTTTATGTGATGTACCCTTAGCTCTCATCTATACTCTACTCACGCGTCGTCTATTCATGTTCTCTTACTATCTCGTCTATTCATCTAGTTCTCTTAACTATTCTTGGTACTCTATATTGCCATTGACGATTTGGTCTAAAGATATATATAACCAATGCCTGGAATATATAAAGGGCCCCGATCTGGTCCTGGGATGTGCCCGAAAGTGCGAGTGCCCATGGGAGTAAAATCAGAGTGTTTGACATTACACTCAAGTGCTATCTATCTCGACTATCTATATGACAATCAAAACACAAAATGTGCTATATTCTCTCGATGTCTAGAATTACAAACAAGTGCTATACTCGCGTGCTATTACTATACTTGTGCTAGTGTGCTATGGCCATCCTGCTATTCGTGCTATACTCGATGCTGTGCTATTTTTGGAAACTATACTCGATCTCGTGCTAGTGCTATCCTATTACCTGTTGTGCTATCTCTTGCTATATTTTGACTCTCTTGTACCTGCTATCTTTAGATACCTGCCATTAAAAAGCATTAATTATTTAAGTTCTTGCCTGATTGAAGAATCCTATTGGCGTTATCACTCACCCTATGTTATTTGATGTTGTGTTCTCAGGTGAGACCAGGATGACACATACACTCACGGGAAGGGAATGCCCAAGAGTGAAGCCAGGAGTACCCTCGAGTCATTTTGTATCTTAGAGTTGTAGTAGTCATTCCATTTATTGCAATGTAATGGGGCCCTTTAGAATGGCTCTGATATTAGTGGTTGTACTAGACATTTGAAAAGTTATTAATGAGAAGATTTGCTTTAGTATTATTCAATGTGCAATGGTTTGATGTTCTAGTATACGCTCTATACCTTTTTCTTGCAACTGCCTTCGCGCTCGATATTCTGCATGAGGGCGTGACAATTTTTGTGGTATCAGAGCCTAGGTTATTCTAGTATAGGGTGATCTAGGTTGATCAGCCTCAACTAAGAGTTAGTAATCCTACCTATGAGAGATGTGGGTAGAACCATGGGTAATCAGCTAAAAAAACTCACACACGCACAAATTAAAAACTTTTATCAGCATATAACTATCAAACTATTTTGTAGCAACTAAACAGCTACAATGACTGCGAACGTGCCCAGATGAGAGGCATGCAACAGTCCCTCCAGGAACTGACTCGTGCCATACTACAAGCCACCCAGCAGGCCGTGGTAACGCGGAGGGAACCCACCCGGTGAGGCGAGCTGCATCGCAATTCAGGGGTTTGAACCTGCCTAGGTTCAGTGGTCTATGGATCCAGATGAAGCAGAGCAAATGGCTAAAGGAAACGGGAAGGATCTTCATGTAATGCAATGTGCGGACGGAGACAAACTCCTATTAGCGACATTCCACTGGAGAAGGAGCCCGCGCATGGGGTTCCGTGGAAGCCACAAAAGCAAATAACGGCCAATTACTTGGGGTGAATTTAAGGAAGCTTATAATGCTAAGTACTTCTCTGAACAAGGTACAGGAAAAAGAAAGCTGCTGAATTCGCTGCTCTAAACAGCGAGCCTGACAGTAGTAGAATACGAAGCTCAGTTTTCTAGACTGGCAAACTATGATGTACATCTGGTGAACACTGCGAGGATGAAGGCTAAGCGCTTTCTAAACGGCCTTAAGCCCCACTACGTCACTCAACTCGCACCGTTCGACATCCAGACCTATGCCGAGATGGTGAAGAGGGCTCAACTGCTAGAATACTATGGACTTCACCGACCGTATCAAAGGGAATTCGTCAAGAAGGAAGTGACCTCGGGTCAGTCATCTACTAAGCCTACCAACGGCAAAAAGCGTCCTTTCACCCAACCAAGGGATTCAGCCAAGATAGGAAACCCAGGTCTTCATCCCCAATACTCCAGCAAAAGGTAACTGCAAGCACTGTGATAAACCTGGACACCCGCTGATGAGTGCTGGAGAAAGCCAGAGTGTGTCTGCGCTACGGAAAGTCGTGAGCATCGCATACCGAGTCCCGCTTGAAGAAAATGAGAAGCGCACTGCTATGCTAAGAAACAGGGCAGGCTGCAAGCCCTCCCATGAAGAAACCATCGAGGAAGGTGGCATGGTAGAAGGTACCTGCAAGTCTTTTCTTTGACAGCATTTGTGTTATTTGATACGGGAGCTACTCATTCATTCATATCCCAACACTTAGCTGAGACCTTGACTGCAAACCCTACAACCATGGGTTGGTGAATTCTCTGTCACAACACCCTTGGCAGAGAGAGAAACTCAACCAATACTTTCCATCTTCGATGTAATGATCGGAGACCATAACATAAGGCCCACCTGGTATGTATGTCCATGGAAGGGTATGAAGGTAATATTGGGAGCCAACTGTTGTCCCACATATGGCAAACGTCGATTGTAAGAAAGTAAGGGTGACGGTTAGTGACTTTCCTAATTACATTCACTGGGATTAGACATAAGAAGCGGATGTCTCTAGTATCCGCCTTAAAAGCCCATAACATGATAAGGAAAGGATGTTTTACTTTCCTTGCGGACCGTCATAGTCGAAAAGAAGGGTTCAAAAAACAAGACATCCACATAGTCCAGGACTACCCATGTTATTCCGTGAAGACTACCCGGAGTTCCCCCTGAACGTGACGTCAACTTCGCCATTTAGTTACTCCTGGAGCTGCCCCGGTATCACGTCAACCGTACTATGTCGCCTGTCGAATTGAAAGAACAAAACACAACTGATGGAGCTAATAGAAAAGGGGTCATCAGACCAAGTACCTCCCCTTGGGGAGCACCTGTGCTATTCGTTAAGAAGAATGAGGGTCGATGAGACTATGCATCGACTATCGTCAACTCAACCATTGCCATCAAGAACAAGTACCCATTTCCTAGGTCGATGAACTATTTGACCAGATATCTGGAGCCCCAACTTCTCCAAGATCGACCTTCGATTCGGTTATCATCAAATGAGGATCAAGGATGACGATATCTTCAAACGGCTTTCAGGAGCAAGTATGGACATTACGAATTTGTTGTTATGCCTTTTGGTCTAACCAATGCTCCTGCAGCCTTTATGCAACTCATGAACAACATTATTGGCCATACCTTGACAATTTGTGGTCGTCTTCATCGACGATATCCTCATATGTTCAAGGACCAAGGAAGATCATGAAGAACACTTGAGGACCACACTGCAAGTCTTACGAGACAACAAACTATATGCAAAATTAAGCAAGTGCAAGTTCTGGCTCGAAGAAGTGTCTTTCTTGGGCCACGTCATATCAAAGGACGGCATCTCTTTGATCCCTCCAAAGTTGAAGCTTACTCAACTGGGAGAGACCAACTAACGTCACCGAGATAAGAAGCTTCCAGGACTGGCTGGCTACTACAGGCGGTTCATCAAGGACTTTTCAAGGATCGCCGTTCCCCTCACGCGTCTGACACGAAAGGAGAATCCATACTCTGGAGTAAAGGTGGAGAAAAGTTTCCAAACCCTCAAAGATTGTCTTACCTCAGCACCGGTTCTCGCCCTGCAATAGAGGGAGAAGGTTTCTCCGTCTACACCGATGCCTCAGGATCGGGCTAGGATGTGTACTCATGCAAAAGGAGAAGTCATCGCCTATTCTTCTTAGACAACTGAAGACACATGAAGTCAACTACCCTGTACATGATCTCGAGCTGGCTGCTGTGGTCTTCGCCTTGATGATTGGAGACACTATCTATATGGCGAGCAATTCACTGTCTACTCAGACCATAAAGTCTGAAGTATTTCTCCTCAGAAGGAACTCAATAGAGCAAGAGATGACTGGAATACTTGAAAGATTCGACTTCCACATCCAGTACCATCCAGGTAAGGGAAACGCTGTGGCTGATGCTCTTAGTAAAAGCCAGGCATCTATCTCAGTCTATTCCTTGGC
>JACBKR010002954.1:0-31887 GCA_014218235.1 Colocasia esculenta | reverse complement strand
AGATTGGTAGTCCCTACTGAGCTTCTGTTGTGAAGCTCATCCCTCTGTTTTCCAGGTGAGTCTTCTCAGCAGCGGCAGGGCGCGCGTCGGGCGGAGGAGACGGGGCGGTAGTCGAGGTCCCCGTAGCTAGCAGTGGTTTCCCTCTCAGTGTACGTCACCCTCGGGGTATGCCCCTAAGGGACTTGTCTCTCCCCTTTCCTTACTTGTACTAGTGTGCGTACGTTGGGACTGTACTTAGAGCAGTACGCAGCGGTCTCGCTTTACTTTCCTGTTTCCGCTTGTACGCTTCTAGCTTAGCAGTTGACGTTTACTTCCGTTACATATCCTGTCAGACGCGTGTTATAGCCCTTCCGGGTCCCTCGGATCCGTGGGCGGCGATCGCGAAAATCGGGTCCTCGGCGTGGGCCGAGGGTCGGGTTCTCGGGTCGTTACATCTCCAACATCTGAAGATGAAATGGAGAATGTTTGATTAATGGTAGACAATTTTACCTAAATTTTAATACTCTGTAACTTTCTTTCTTCCACTATTTGATGAATATGCATGTATTTTATTACCAGTTGAAGATATGGTTTTCGAGACGGCGTGGGACTTCTTCAGGTGGGAGGGGAGAGGGTAGTGGGAGGAGATTTACTTCTTTTTCTACACCTCTACCACCGACCTCTGCACCGCTACCACCGGCAGTAGGTATGTATACTTTGATTTGTATGCATTGTGGTATTTATTTAATATAATTATTTATGTCATCGTGGTAACTTATTCTTATTTTCACAGGACCTACGACCTCTGTACCGGTACCACCGACCTCTGCACCGCTACCACCGGCAGTAGGTATGTATACTTTCATGTATAATGCATTGTAGTATTTGTTTAAAATAATTCTTTATGTTTTGTGGTATCTTATTCTTATCCTTATAGGACCCACGACCTCTGCACCTTTACCACTGATAGCAGGTAGATTGACGGCCTCTGCATCTCCATCACACATGGCGAGTGGATCTACACCTCCTCCATCTGAGCCAGGTATGTTCATTTACATTTCTAATTTTTTTTATAGTTTGTTTTATTTATACTATTTAATTCGTATAGTACATGCTGATGACGAGACGAGTCATCACGAGGGGGAGGGCAGTTATAATGAGACGATGCGGGCAGTGTGGATAAATGAAGGGTATGTAATACATTATTTTTGTTATCTATTCGTCATTGTGGTATTAATATTTTCAATTTCATGAATAAAATAGAGCCAACCCAAGCATCACAATTTATTACAAAGACAATTCAAGCACATTTTCCAGGCCCTATCCATCGCTTTTCTGATTTTTCGATGGATGTTCAGGATTTATTTTCTCTATGTTCTTGGTATGTATCTTATTTTATCATATTAAGTCATTTTCAATTCTTATTTTAACACACTTATTGTTATGTAACATATAATTTATTTTTTGTTAATATGTAGAGGAATCATCGATTCACAGAGCATTCAGATGAGTTACGTGTTAGATCTGCATGGACAACTACTGCAAGAGCAAATTTCAAACATCTTATGTACAATGTCCGAAAAAAATACAGAAAGAGCATGTGCAAGTACAGATAAGAACCAATGGAAGGAGCATGGGCCTGTGTGGATGAGAAAGGAGTATTGGACGGAGCTGTGCAACATTTGGGGAGCGGAGAAATGGAATGAAAATTCAAGCAAAGCAAAGCAAAACAGAGCAGCGCATCCTGAAGCGAATGTACACACGAGTGGATCTGTCTCCTTTGCAACGCATAAAGCGAGATTGGTAAGTACACTTCTACATTTGTGAATTTTTTTAATCTAATAATAAACTGTGATTTATTTGAAAAATATGAAGTACAGCTCAAGCGGCCACCTCAATTTCAAGAACTTTTTGATGAAACTCATAAGAAGAAAGGGACAAATTATTACATTAGCGAGAAAACTCGGGAGTTAGCGGTAAGTGTATACACTAATAGTTTTCATTTAAAATTAAACTGTAGAATAATTTTGTTTTTTTTTTTTTTTTGCAGGAGTCATATAGTAGAGGAATGTATGAGAGGTACGGGGATGACAGTCAGTGTCCAAAGTTGGATCCTGACATTTGGGTTGCAGCATCTGGGGCACCCAAGAAAGGCCATGTCTATGGTTTTGGACATAGCTTGGGCACGAACAGGGTGATATCATCATGCTCGAGTTCGATCTCACATGCGACCTCTCCATTTACCACACCAGCAGCCCCAGGTGGTTCTTCCAGTGCCGCCCCGACCATGACTCCAGATATGTTTAGGGTGATCGTCAACGAGACCGTCTCTCAGAATATCTCAACCATCGTCTCTCAGACAATCTCCTAGATGCTTGCAGAATTGGGAATTCCTGGTAATAGATCACCTCCTGCACAGCAGCCTCCAATAAGTATTTTATTTGATTGATTTTCTATTTGTTAACTCTAAATATCATCTTACAAAATATAAGAATTTAGATTGAGGAGGGGAAAATATCATTTTCTTAACTCTATGAACTTGGGTTTGAGGGTCCAAAATTGAAAAGAAAGGTCCAATCAATCTATCGATTGTTCCAACACGACATGGGGGGTGAAAGTAACCCTTAAAAACTGACAGAGTTCAAATTGAACTCCAAATTTGAGCTCAATGCTCAAATTTACATTTCTTAAAAACAACTAACTACATCGGGTTTAAGAGGGTCAAAAATAAAAAAAAATAGATCCGATTAATTTGTTAATGACTCCAACACGACCGGGAAGGTGAGAGTGACTTGTAGAAACTGACGGAGTCCAAATTGGACTCCCGATATGGCTTGGGCAAATAATTTTGTATTTTCTTAACTAGTTTGGTTTCAAATCTATGAACTTGGGTTTGAGGGTCCGAAATTGAAAAGAGAGGCCCAATCAATCTATCGATTGTTCCAACACGACATGAGAGGTGAAAGTAACCCGTAGAAACTGACGGAGTTCAAATTGGACTCCAAATTTGAGCTTGATGCTCAAATTTACATTTCTTAAGAAGAACTAACTTAATCGGGTTCAAGGGGGTCAAAAATATAAAAATAGGTCCGATTAATTTGTCAATGACTCCAACACGGCCGGAAAGGTGAGAATGACTTGTAGAAACTGACGGAGTCCAAATTGGACTCCCGATATGGCCTGGACAAACAATTTTGCATTTTCTTAACTACTTTAGTTTCAAATCTATGAACTTGGGTTTAAGAGTCCGAAATGAAAAGAAAGATCCAATCTATCTATCGATTGTTCCAACACGACATGGGGGGTGAAAGTAACACGTAAAAACTGATGGAGTTCAAATTGGACTCCAAATTTGAGCTCGATGCTCAATTTACATTTCCTAAAAAGAACCAACTTAATCGAGTTTAAGAGGGTCAAAAATAAAAAAATATATGTCCGATTAATTTGTCATTGACTCCAACACGATCGGGAATGTGAGAGTGACTTGTAGAAATTGACGGAGTCCAAATGGACTACCGATTTGAGCAAAACGTTTAAAACTATCATTCGTCAATTTCAGTTAAATGAAAAACATCTTGCTTTTAATTTTCAAGAAAAATTGATTTCTTTATTAAGTATTTGATTTTAATTTTTTAAAATGATATACAGGATCATCCGTCGCGAGATGTTGGACGAGACGACGACCAGGATGACACATATGCAGAGGATTTGTGATTTCATTTTAGTTGTGTGCATGTTGTCATTTTATTATGGATGTATGATTAGTTTGTGTGTTTGTATTTCATGTGATGAATTTGAGGTTCGTGGAGATTGTGATTTGTGTAGTTGAAGTTGATTTATTGTGGTTTTATGGTATTGTTATTTATCAGGTGATTTATAGTCATTTATGTAAATTTATAAAAAAACAATAGCGACATATATATTTCTGTCGCAGATCGGTCGCTGATATTGGTCGCTACACATATGGCGACAGATCATGTTTGGTCGCTAGGTCGGTCTCTATGTTAGCGACCGATATAGCGACCAAAAGAATTAGTCGCTGACAGCGACCGAAACAACGACCAATTATCGGTCGCTGTGGGCGACCGTCCTGCGACCACGCCGGGAGGTCTCTATTTGAGACCGAACGTGCGACTGACCTATTTTAGTCGCTATCAGAGACGGATTCTGCGACTGACAACAATCGGTCGCTGTCTAGCGACCAATATATAGCGACCGAAATATTCGGTCGCAAGGCGGTGGCTGTTCGGTCGTAGATGCTCACAGCGACCGAACAGAGACCGAACTTGTCGGTCACTATTTCCGCTTTTTCTTGTAGTGTGAATTTAATAATATTTAATTAATCATAAATTTTATTATCACCAAAATATAATGGTAAAATATAAGATTGGTTCAACACATACACCGTAAACCCTTCGATCGTCACAGGGAATCATGTCATACTTAGTAAGGTGAAGAAAGGGGCAACGAAGGGTACAGTCACGGCCGGAGGAGGTGACTTCTGTATGAAGCAAGCATCACGAGCGACGATGGGGGAGTCGACAACTCAGGAGTCATGTCCTAGTAAAAGTCTATTTACTGAAAATGACAGATATTAGGCAAGAGAATTAACACAAAAGTTTATTTATACACAACTAACTTAGTGGAAGCGTTTTACATGATACTCCTCATTATAGTCTAAATGAGGAGTAGATATAAGTAAACTGTAAAATTATTACATTCCACACTGTCTATAAGAAAGATAAAAGATGACAGATTGCTTGACGATGAGCATTCCACTCAGCACACAAATCCCCTTTAAATTTCACTCTCATCTTGACCACCTGGAAAAGGTAAGATGAGTGAGCTAACTAACCCAGTAGAATTCAAGTCTTTTATTCATAGTTTAAGATGTATAATCTCAAGGTAAGAACTTGGCTATCACTAACACTGTATATCAAAACGATTGAACGAATTTGTCAATTAACTAACACATGTAGAACAAGAGTAATGTGGAAGCATGATTAAGATTTCAAGATGACACTTAAGTTCTGATTCAAATACACATTCACACACACATAGATGACATGATGACTAATCAAGCACATAATGATGTATGCCAACATCCACTTGTCCTTAATCATTCCCTCGCGGCCACAAACGAATTTGGGTGCTCCTCCCAGAACTGGACCAGCCCTATTTGCACAGACATATTTCTCAAATGAGTCCAAAGACCCATAAATCGTACGTCATCATAACACACTCACTCTTGTAATGGCTCAATTGGGGTACACAAGTACTCAACATATCTCACACAACAGGAACTTGGAGACTATTTTCACTGATCACAAAAGTTGATAACTTTACAAAGGTCAATTGTATTTGGAACTCTTAAAAAATAACTCAAGGTAAGGATGAAAGAAAATTGAGTAATTCTATCAAGTGTTTAAGTTGTAGAAACAACAAAGATTAGATGGCCAAATAGCTAGGCTAATTGTGTTGTATCAGCATGGGTTTGAACCAAGGTAAGTGCTGGAAAGATGAATCAGGCAGGGCCTGTCGACAGCCAGGGAGGACCTGTCGACAGGTACTTCTTCCCAGAAGCAGAAACTTGGATCTGGCTGCTACCTGTCGACAGGCTAGGATCGACCGTCGACAAGATGGGGCTATCTGTCAACAGGTACTGGTTTCCAGCACAGTTTGGGTTCTGGAACATGGTTCCTGTCGACAGGTAAGTCATGGCTATCGACAGGTGCTGTGTACTCTTCCAGAAAATGATCAAAACTACCAAGGAATGTTCTACCAAGCTTACCTACAATTCCTACCATGTCTATGACATTATACAAGTATAATCTTAACCTTAAAATACCAAGCCAATGACACAAGGAAATGAAGGAAAGGAAATTCGACATGGTATACATGGATGACGAAAACTCAAAGAAGAAGATTACTGGAAGAGCAATTCTTCTAGAAATTTTTTCTCTACCTCTACCAATCATTTACTAAGACACACACACTTGAGACTAGCATGGTCTCTAACTGAACCAATTCAATGAAGGTAGAAAAAATTATCATGGAACCACTTCCTGGATCTGGAAACTAGTATATGCATGGGGACATGTTAACTTCAAACCACTGAACCAAGGATGAGATATAGGAAGAAGAAGAAAACAGAAAGTGAATCCTACCTATCTGAGTAGAGTGAATTCCTTTCTTGATGTAGAGGTCCACAACACTACAAAGTGTAGCAGATGGAGAAGTGGCCACAAGCAAGGGAAGAAGCAGCTGTAGCTTGCTGACGCAGCAGCAACAATACCACCAAGGAATTGCTACACTGGCTCCACAACTACACCCAGCAACAGTTCCAACAGCAGCTCGAGCAGGGACAAAAGGTGCAAGAAGTGTAGAACCAATAGCTCCAGCAACACCCCAACTGTGGAGAGCCTTGCAAGCACAGCAGCAGCACAACAGTAGGAGTAGAGTCGGAAAGATGGGTACGAAGGACACTGGGGTGTTTTTATAGCCCCGTGTGCGCGCCATGCGTAATGGCACGATAACCATCGATGTGTCACAGTATTTGGTTTTTACTGTTGACACGTTAAACATGCATGCCCATCACTTAACACCTCAGGTAACAACGTGTTAATCTTACCCCTATGTGTGCTGGCCTTTCCAATGCCTCACACGTAGGCACTAGAAATTCCCAGGAAAATTCCTACCGTAATTGGATCATAAATCAGCTGGCCCATTGACTCTTATGTAAATATGTCCAAATGATGTCCATTTGTATTAAAATTTCAACCATAGGCTAATGTGATGGTTTTACAAATTAAGGTGATTTTAGTTTAATTTTTAGATTCTATTTTACACTGGGTGAAAAATCGTCCGAAAAATAGTTGCGTCGGCTTAATCTCGAAATTCGTACGTCAACAAATCCGGATATTTATATTTCTGATATCATCATATTTTTCTAAAAATTATGGTGTTTTTCGGATTTCAATTTCGTTATAATTTTTCGGTGTCGCCCTGTCGGAGCGCGTACATCTGAGTACGACACTGGGGTAACGTTTGTCAACACTAATTAATCACAGATGTTAATTATTTTAATCTAACGATAATATTAATGTGTAATAACCACATTATTCATATTTTTTTAACAATCAAAATTTTTGGGACGTTACATCTGGCTACCTTGGTCCTTCTGTAGAAACCAGAAGCACATGGAGTAGTCATAGTGCCCCACAGAGGAATCTGTAGATAGATAGATAGGGCATGGCCACAACAGCCAATGGGAACAACGGAGCTTGAAAGGGGAAAGCTTCGCACGACGATGGTGGAAAGCTTCACAGGAGGAATCCTTGTCACGGGCGAAAGGGGATGTCCGATGGATCGATTCCGAAGGAGCGATGACTGGAGGAATGCTTCTGCGATGGCGGGAGGAAGCCTTCTGCGATGGCGGAAAGCTTCGCATGCGAGCGATGGCGGGCCCTTTCGCGGCAGTCTACAGCAACTTTTTGACGATGCGGGAGGGGTAAATGGGGTAGCTGTTGGATCGGGGTCATGTGTAATCCACCCTCCGAGGTGGGTTGAGAAAGCCAGGGTTAACTCAGAGTTAACCCTAACCCAACTACATTAAACATGTGTTAAAAATAATGTAATATCAAAATACTTTTTGAGTTAACTCTGAATTAACCATTACCAAAGTGGCGCTTAGCATTTGGGCGCTGGATTTGTTCGGACACCGGTGTTGACGTTGTTTCATTGAGTAGTTGTCTGGGTGTGGGGTTCAGGTAGGAAGATGCTTCTCAATGGACACTCCCCCAGTCGGGTATCCAGACAAATTATTTGTCTGGGTGCCCGATATTTAAACATTCTTCTTTATAAATAATCTAAAACAAGGGGTGGCTCAGTGGTTAGACACTCCACATGCACATCAGGAGGGCAGGGATTGAGCCGTGCAGCATGCAGTGCCTTGGATGTTTCTCCAAGACATTTTTAAGAGTTTTCAAGATATTTTCAATGGAAGCGCTGAGCGTTTTAGGAGATTTTCGCAGCAAGTCTTTATCGACGCTTGGGATGGGTTCGGGTTTCGAACTCGGAGCGAAATGTCTCGTTCCTGTACAAAGTTATTTTATAAAAACTGCCATCATTCCGGTTCCTGCGGAGTCAACTTGAATAATGCTTGTTATTCTATTTAATATATGAGTGTGTATAATGTCATTTAAATGCTTATTACTTATTTTAAGTTACATCTTTGGAATTTCTAAATCGGAGAAATCCGACGCTATGCAATCTTGCGGCTTCCAGAGAAGCTACCTTTGAACTTGCCCATTGTCCGGCCTGTTTGATTGTCATATAGGATAAACCCATGTGAATAGATTTTTTATAGGATCGTTCACTTTTTCTTTCTCTGGTTTGCTGGTTAATCTTGTTAAGGCTAGTTAAATAAACCCACCTAAAAAGGTAGACATGGCTAATGGTCTTGCTAGGTCTATCCGATCCGGTCTATTAAAGTCAAAAACACTAATCTTATCCGAAATATTTTTGGCCAAATTTTAGATAGGTCTATCGCGCGTGTTAACAAAAGCTATCAAACTAGGCCGTACGGTTCAGCGACCAATAAGATCGTTAACTACGCCCAAGCCTCCAAAGCAATGTATCCAAACACTTTTCCCACGGCAACGTATGTTGGAAATAGAAGTGTTTTTAAGTTTTAAGATACCTTTTTATGTGTTTAATTTTGAATCTTTCTTCCAGTTCTATATTGGAAATTAATAAAATTTCAAATGAGTTTATATCGAGATTTGTGTGTGGGGCCTTAGTTGAGTTGTTTGGATTTTACACCAAGAGAAAAGATTACCTCTCGAGATGAGTTGCTTCCGTCGTGAGAGAGGGGGGGGGGCATAGGTCTTGCCGCAAACGTGACTCGCACCACGGCGTGCCACATCTTTTGTCCGGCCAGATAGGCGGCAACACCCCTTTTACACCCAGGAAAAATCTTGTTGCAAATCAAAAGTTTACGACAAGAGTTGCAAACCCAATAGAGATTTGTCACTTAACCCCTTAAGGTTAAGTGATCATGACATGGGGTATTATTATAATACCCCATGTCATGATGTGGCAAATCGCCATTGGATTTGCAACACTTGTTGCAAACCAATGCTTGCACCAAGTTGTTCTCTTACACCAAACATCACACACATGCGCACACTGCCGCATGGCAGGTGGTCCCCCCATTTTTGTCTTTTAATATTGTATATTTACTTATATTGGTAATTGTTGGGGAGTCCAAGAGACGCTTGGGCCTGTGGGCTTCTTGGATGATACTTTTTAGAGTCCAAGGGGTCCCTGATGGTCTATTATGGACACAGAAGCCCAACGGATGTTTCATGTGTAGTATCTTTCAGTTCCAATAGATGTCTAGCCTTCTCCTTTATATAGGTGGGTGTTGGAGTGCAATAAAAACTCAAGACAAAACAAAATTGTACATTGTTTTGTATTGGGAGATTGGACAAACTGCACATTGTTCTTAATTTGGTTCATTGAGGGTGACATATCACTGTGGTTATGGCTCTATTACATGAACTTGCTGAATTTCAAAATGATTCTTGCAGAAAGTGTTACAAAAATCTCATTCTTAAAATTGCATATACACATATATCATCACTCTATTAAATGTTACAAAAATATCAACTTTATAACCCACTTATACCACTTACTAACTTAACGATGATTATCTTTAACTACAATTGCTAAGTGATAAAAATATCCATATCACAACCATCACAGAGAGAGACAAAGGGTACCATTCCACAACATCTTCCCTTCTAAGCCACCATTTGGGAAGATGAACGAAATTTCTGATTTTGAAATACTAAAATTTAGATCAATTTTCACGCACGTATCGATTTTGAATTTTAAAATAGATGGAGAATATGATCACATTCGAAAAGACTAATGGGTGTCAACAGATTGTAGGTCAGTATCTACACCATAATTACCTTTTGGATTCAAAATTTTTAATTCCATGAGTCTTTTTATCTTTTATTCTAAAAAGTTAAAAGATAATATCTGTTAATGAAAACATATTTTAATTATCAAAACAATCTCACAATTACGCATTTTTAGATTCTCTCTCGAATCTAATTATGTTTATCTTTCTCCTGTTATTAAATTTTAAGACGCATGAAACTCAATGAAAAATCTAAGATATTTAAAAATGAGAGTGAAACATATGTATATATGTTGATTTCAATGGCTTAAACTGTAACGTTTCGACCGTTCGGATCGTCGTTGTGTGGTAATGGAGGCCAGTGTGTGGCCGATGACTTGTGCGTGACAGGTGTTCTTCTCAAGTTGTAAGATTTTGCCCAAAAACATTCTCTGTTTCTCGGTTTTTATCGCGACAGTGAGGGGCGTCGCGTTATGATCGCGATAGACCTTGGCACCGCGTTCATGTCACCGCCGGTTTAAGTGAGCGTGTGCATGTCTGCCACGTGTCACCGGCTGGGAGCTCAGGTGACGTCAGCAGGTTTATCGCGACAACTTAAAGAGTCGCGTTCAGGTCGTGGTTGTGAAGAGCGTCGCGTTCTTACCTACGTCATGTTTTTAAGTAACCCTGACAGAATAGAACTCACAGAAGCTCTGCTCAGCCAGGGGGTTTTGCTGTGAGAATTGTGGGCGATTTGGCTTGTTAGAGCTCGGTTTGACGAGTTCCCACCGCGAGGACGATACGTGGAGCGGAGGGAACCTCGTGCGGGCTTTGTTCTTCGCGTTCTTCGCAAAGGTAGGGAGATTTCCTATCGTTTGATTCGTGGAATGTTCGTGTGGCGTGGATAATGCGTTTATTGTTTTCTAAACAATAGATGGCATGTGTAGGAACACATTAAACCATGAAAACGGACTGAAACTACAGGATTTAATGAGTTTGGGTGATCCGGATGATGGATTCCGGAGCAGGGTTCGCACCTGCTAACACGGTTGCTCTGAGAGCCGCAACCAGGTCGCGACACCTCGAGCTGTCGCGTTCTGAAGGCAGTCTATCGTGCCGTCGCGACAATAGCCGAATGTTGTCATTCGAGCATAAATGTAAGTGTGTGATTATCTGTTCAGCGTGGTTTATGTTATGTGATGATAGTAGGAGGTGCATTGACACTCTCTCTACGCTCGGGGAGCGTGTGGTGTGTGGTTTACCTGATGTTAATGTGGTTGACGTAGAGGTTTCACGTGGCTTGTGCGTTGTGCACGTGGTTTCTGTGTACGTGGTGTGTAGTTTGACGCCTTCCGTGGATACCTCTTCAGTTGGGAGCCCCAGGTTTTGTGTGAGCCAAGCACGTGAGTGCTTGGGGCTTGTCCCGGTACTGGGTACCGATGAGGTCTTGTCGTCTTCCTGGACACCCTCACTCTTGTGTTCAGTAGTACGTCCGCCTGAGGGAAAGACGGCAGTGGGACAGCGACTAGAGAGAGTTTGTTGTGTTGTCGCTTGTAGCGCGCTCGTAGTTGGGGGAGACGGACACCAGTAGACGTACTGGACCCCAGCTAGTCCTGTTTTCCAGTGCCTCACTTTAGGGAGCTTGGGCCTGAGTCCCTAAAGGTGTTAGGCATGGGCCTGCGAGGTGTGTGTGGCTGCAGGTTGTGGCGGTTTAGTTGGACTCCACAGTTCTTTGTACTTGTTTAGTGGAGCGGCAGCTGGACCTTTCGTTCGTGGCTGCGAGACTGAGAGGTGGTCCTATGTGATTTATCCGGGTCAGTAACTGGTGTCGCGAACCAGTTGACGTGACTCGAGTGTGGCGTTTCTCTACAGTGGCTCGTGCACTTGTTTGGTGTTACCGTTTATTTATTTACATTGATTCTTGTTAAGAGGCATATGGTAAGTTGTAATTACAGTTTTATATCCTGCTAGATAATTCTGTAAGTTGCTAGTATAGTATTTCATGCTTTACTATTTTGTTGGTTTGCTCGGTTTCTAGGGAGTTTCCCTACTGAGCCAGTGACACGTGAGGCTCACCCCTACCTCCTACCAGGTGAGGGAGATCGGAGATTTCGCACCCTCGTCCAGTGGAGGGTCGGCACCACCAGTAGTGTAATTATACTTTCTTGTTGTTCACCTCGGGGTATGCCCCAGGTTCTGTTGTAGTTTGGTTACAGTTGTGCTATGGCTATGTATATTTCATGTAAATATTTGTGAGATTGTCAGATCTTATGAATAATTAAGTTGGTTCCTTTATGTTTTCACGGACATATGGTTTGATATCCCTTGCGAGGCTTCGGCCCGTTCGCGGGAGGCGGACTCATGATAGACTCATTGTTGAGTTAACGGGTATGTTTAGTGAGGACCGTCACAGTTGGTATCAGAGCAAAGTCCGTAAGAATATAAAGGAATTGGAAAATTGCATAGCCATGTCTTTACTGTAGTCCACTGCTGGTAGTGACCCTGGTTTTGTATTGATTTCGTGTGTATAGTATTGTTGGAATGATGTTTGTGCAGGAATAGTAATGGATGAAAGGAGAGATGTAGGAGGTGGTGGAGAAGGGGCAGGAGAGGATCCCACGCAGAGGATGATAGAAAGAATTTGGGAGAGTTTGACAGAGATTCGGGTAAGACTAGACCAGCAATCACTGGTACAGTCAGCGGCAGCAGTACCACCATTTCCAGAGGAGGCAGTACCAGTAGTTCCAGTTCCACCCCCACCCAGAGTAGAGGTACCACCTGTAGTACCTGTACAACCGGTAGCTCCAGTGAGACCAGTTACTGGAGAGGAGACTACGGTACTTGTGGAGCGGTTTTTGAGATTGCAGCCCCCTACATATTCAGGAGGTCACAATCCATACGGCAGAACACTGGATACATGAAATTGAAAGGGTATTTGCAATAATGAGGTGTCCTCAGGATAGAGTGCTTCTTGCAGCATACCAGTTACGAGGGTTTGCACAAGAATGGTGGCGACTGAAGATGCAGACAGTTTTTACAGGCAGGATGGAGGACACTATTCCATGGTTAGAATTTTTGTCGGTATTTAATGATTCCTTCTTTCCAATACAATTCAGCAGATGAAGAGAGAACAGTTTAGGACACTTCAGCAAGGGAATCTCTCAGTGCTTGAATATCAGATGAGATTTATAGCCTTGAGTAGGTATGCCCCATATGTAGTGACGGATAACATTATGATGGTGGAATACTTTATTTGAGGTCTGAGGCCAGAATTGCAAGATGCAGTGATCTCATTGATGTGTAGAACAGTGGAAGAGGCAGCTCAGCGAGCAGCAATACTTGAAAGGACTGTTCGGGCCAGGCAAGGGCAGTCTCAGATAGGTGGATTGGGTTCAGGTAGTTTCCGGCATCCACAATCGTCAGGAGGAATCGGTAAGGGGAAAGCACCATCCGGAGCTTCATCATCATCTGGAATAGGAAAATGGGGCAAGCAGATCAAGAAATTCTTTCAAGGAGGTCGTGGTAGAGGAAGGCAGCAGGGTTTTCAGCAGGGAGGTTTTCTGCAGGGCCGTGGTTATAGGCCACCAGTACTAGAAGAATCTCAGCAAAGTACGGAAGGATAGCCGATGGTACCTCCAAGTTTTAGATGTTATAATTGTGGGCAGCCTGGACATTTAGCAAGGAATTGTTCGTATCCTCGGGAGCAGACTTATGGTAGAGGGACTCAGTAACAACAGCAGCCCTTCCAGTGGTCAGTAGAGCAGGGTAGAAGTGCACCATACCAGAGAGGAGGACGGGGTCGAGTGATGGCTATTACCAGAGCTCAGGCGGAGGCATCCAATCTCATTGAAGGTATACTACCTTTCTTTGATTTTACTGCTAGAGTATTAATTGATCCGGGTACTTCCCATTCCTTTATTTCCGAAGATTTTCTGGATAGCATGGTTTTCATTTAGAAGAAAAGCCTTGTGAGCTAGTAGTGGAAATTCCTTCTAGAGGATATTTGTTGACCTCTTGCTTTTAGAAGAAGTCCCGATAGTAATTCATGGGAATCAGATGCCAGCAAGATTGTATGCTTTAACATTAAAAGAATATGATGTGATTCTGGGGATGGATTGGTTAGAGGCCTATGGGGCATTGGTTGATTGTAAAAGAAAGAGTCAGATTTTACAAACCTAGTGGTGAGATGTTTGAATTTCAAGGTATGCCTTTTTACACTCCCAAGTTTATTATTTCTGCACTTAGAGCTAGAAAATTAATTAACGCGGATGTGTAGCGTATCTTGCTTCTGTTAGTCTAGTTGAATCTAGTAAATCTGTAGATTCAGTACCTGTGGTTAGAGAATTTGCAGATGTGTTCCCAGATGAGCTGCCAGGGCTAGCTCCGCGCAGAGAGGTTGACTTCACAATTGAAATGCAACCAGACAGTTTGCCGATTTCCAAAGCACCGTACAGAATGGCCCCAGCAGAATTGAAAGAGTTGAAAAAGCAATTGCAAGAATTATTGGAAAAAGGTTTTATTAGGCCTAGTCAGTCTCCTTGGGGAGCACCGGTGTTATTTGTCAGAAAGAAAGATGGTAGTCTACGGATGTGCATAGATTACTGGCAGTTGAATAAAGTTACAATTAAGAATAAGTATCCACTTCCTCGGATTGATGATTTATTTGATCAACTGCAGTCAGCTAAAGTATTTTCCAAGATAGATTTGAGATCAGGATATCATCAGTTACGGATCAGAGAAAAAGATATTGAGAAGTCAGCTTTCCGGTCCAGATATGGACACTATTGTAGACACCCATTTCTGACCCGTAAGTCGAGCAAAATCTCTTGTCGTATCATTGACGCCCCACTTTGGCTCATCATCGTCAAGCTGGCTTTCTCCGATCATGACATCATTCCCATTAGTTCATCGCCATGGAGGACTCTTCCTGGTCAAATCAATCTCTTTCACTATAAACTCTCCGAGTATAAGTCCGATATTTCATCCCGAAGGCTGTGCATGGCTGATTGGACGCATTACATGCCAAAGTGCTGAAAAGGCCAGAAGGCGACAGGCCCTAGGTCGCCTTCCTAAAAACGACAGCTCCTATGTCGCCATCATAATTCCACATTTTAAATCCTCAGAAAATCGCAAAATGACTCAAGTCAGCCTTCCATATGAGGAAGGCGACATATCGGGCAGTCGCATTCAGAAGGCGACACCAAGGCCGTCGCTTTCAGGGCCTTAAACAGGAAACTCAATCCGAAGCCAATTGGACCCATGCTATTGATGGTAATTGCTTCATTTGGACGTCCAAATCAAGTCGAAATCCTCTCAAATTCGGAGCAGACCTTCCTAACATGTTCCTTTCCGAGTTCCAATAGCCCTTGCACAGCCATACTTGCCCAAAGTCGGACTCTTGCCCATTATTCCTCTCAGACCTGAGTTGGGAATAATCACCCATAAATACCTCGTCTCTGCATCTTTTTGGAAGAGGCCGGATTCTTTAGTTCGCTGAGCAAGAGAGCTTCATCTTCCACGAAGAGAGTTTTCCCTCCAGACGATCAGCAAGAGCCCTCCAGGGCGTTTTCCCACCGGCTACACAATTCTTCTTCCCTTCTTCCCTTTATTTCTTTGATTTCATGCATGCATAGCTTCGTTTTCTTTCTAGTTTAGCATTAGATCACGACACACACACCTATTCTTAACACCCATAGGGGTTAAAAGCCCCATCCTCCTGTGAGTTCCCCCCATAATAGTTCATGTTCATGTGCTCTTCATTGAATAGATCTTCTACACACGAGCTCTAATGGGTGTTTTGTTTGCTTAATCACTTTGGCAGGTGTCTAAAGGTCAGAGCAAGGTGAGGCTCTTGCCCCTCGGCCGGCTGAGGAGCAGGAAGACGAAGAACCCAAGTCTCCATCCACTGAGGAAGAAGGCGACGACCGCTCTGTCGCGATCAAGAAGGCGTCGTTGCCTACGTCGCGTTCACATCGAAGCATAGCGACGCCTCCTCTGTCGCGTTATCAGGTACGCCTTCTCCTTCATCTTTCCTTTCCAAGGTAGTCAGTCCTCCATCTGAACATCAAGAGGCGACTGCGTTGGTGGCGATCACGGTTAGTTCTTAATCCCTACACCTTCACAATCAATTTCAAAAGGAGATACAAATCCCGTGATTACACCTTTTTGGCGATCACGGTGGGACCACTTGTGCCCATCACGCTTGTTCTTCCTTTCCTGCCGTCCCTATCCTCTAACAGGTGTGTTGTTTGTTAGTTTTCCTTGTTTGTTCTCTTCCTCTGAGTTTTCATAGTGCTCTGCGGTTCTGGGTGAGAAGGCGACAACAAAGGCGTCGCGATCCGAGTAGCGACACGCTGCAGGTCGCAATCAGGTTAGTACAAAGCCTCTGTCTTGTCCGGTTGTGCAGTATGCTGTGAGAAAGGCGACGTCTTGATCGTCGCGTTAAAGAAAACGATAGCAGCAGCATCGCCATCAGGTACGCGCTCTACCCATACCTTTTTTTCCATTATTTGAAGTCTGCTGAAGTCTAGGAGGAACGCGACGAGGGTTGTGTCGCGTTCAAGGAGGCAACAGGGCATCGTCACGATCAGGTCAGTACTCTGGTTTCATTGTGTTTCCTTGCAAATTTGGGTTTGCTTTCACATACTCCATTCGGATTTCATCATGCCATGCTCTTTTCCATGCTCTTAAGAGATTGCCACTCTTGTATTTTATAGGGTTGTTTGACTTTTTGTGCATAATTAGGACTTAATTGCCCTCTGTCCACTGCGAGAAGCAACGCGACAGGGTGATTGTCGCTATCTTGGTAGCGACATCTTCCTTGTCGCCTTTCCTCTCTGAGAGCAGTTAGTCCTAATTCTTGTTTTGTCAGTACTAGGTTAGAATTGTGCATGCACTCCAGTGCACATAGGATTTGCATACATCGCTCCATATTCATAGTATAAGTTTCCTCCTCAGCGACGCTCGCTCTCTCGGCCACATATTCCTTGTGTCCGACTAGAGCACTCGCTCGAGGGCCTCCGTAAGTCCCCGCTGACCACGGATTCCCACACGGTCGCCGGGATGGTTGTACCCGTTGCCACCTAGGATCGAGTCTAGATTCATTTGGCAAGGTAGAGAGAACCCTAGTCCTACCCGAAGTTGGAAGCCTTCTCCCATTTAGGAAACCCTTCCTCATTTGGAGAGAACTTGCTAAAAGTCAAAATCACTAAAAGGCAAATCGAATCAATTAAAAGTAACCATTATCATTGCCACTGCTTGCTTTGGGTGAGACGTTTTCTCTTTCCTTTTGTCTGCATAGGATTGTTTGTTTAGGAAACTAAGAGTCTGTCTAGGTTAGGTTTCTCTCTCAAGTCTGGAAAGGCTTTCCCCGTCTCTCTCCACCCACTTTCCAAACATGGAGTCTTTCTTGAACCCGATCTACAATAGTGAGAATCCCGACACTGCCCTCCAGAATTCCCGGGATTACGAAGAGTCCCTCCCCCATGATCTCTTTGACGAGGTGACCCGCCTTGGGTCGCTACCGTCCATACCTCTGAGGGTCACCATCGTGACGAGGGCAGCCCGTCTCGGAACACCCACCCTCCTCAGTCGGACGATCAAGCCGCTCAGCTCTTACACCTAATTCCTCAGCTTGATCAGTCCCAAATCCAGACCCTCATGACGACCCTCAAAGGAAAGGCCGTTTCCTCACCCTCACCTAAAGCGGGAGCGTCACGCACCGCAGCAGCTACATCCGGCCCCCATGTCACCATGGGACGAGCCGACAACACCCCCATCCGACCGCGGACCATCCGGTTTACGCCATTCGAGTCTGAGCACTATATTCCCCATGAGTCGAGGCCGCGGTGTCCACCATACCAGCCATGTTACTCCCCTCATCGTCCTGAGCCACGCGCCAGGCCCACCTCTCGTGCCTCGTCCATCTACGCTCAGCATCCGCCACACCGGACATGATGTCCGAGTGGGCGTCCATCAAGAAGGAGCTCCAAGAGCTCCGTAAGCAAGTCGACCTAGGCAGCACCACGATGTGCATATGCCAAATTTCAATGGCCTATGGGTCCCCTCTCCATCCGAGCTGCCAAGTACCGCAAGGACAACGCTCAGGCAATCCTTACACTCATATCAAGGACTTCATCTATGAGTCCGCTTCCTACCAGCATGACCGCCGTCTCATGGCATATCTCTTCCGCCGGTCGCTGGACGGGCATGCTCTTGATTGGTTCTACTCCCTGCTACCTGAGGACGCTGAGGACTTCGCTATTGTGAAGGCCAAGTTCCTCGAACAATTCCAAGACAGGGTCGGGCCTGAATATTCCCTCACAGATCTCATAGCTGAAAAGATGAAGCTGGATGAGGATTTCTCAGCATACGCCGATAGGTGGAGGCAAATGGCCACCAGAGTTCCGGGGTACCTTCCAGAGGGGGAGAAGGTGAAGATCATCATCGCCAACGCAACACCTGCCTACTGCAACATTTTGGCGATGAACGACATCTCCAATATGCATCAGCTCTACAGCCGGGCCCGGTTCATCCAGACCCAGCTCAAAGATTCTCCCATCCATTCCATGTTTGAACCCCAGAAGTCTCGTTTCCAAAGGAAGTCACAGGGGCCTGTCACGAAGGCGTCCAAGTGAACGAGCAAGTAAGCACGTTCAACCCTACCGGCCAGAGCCAAACTGCCAATACAATGCCCAGGGTCAGAACCTTACCAATCCGCCACAAGGGCAGCAGCAGCGCCAATACAACCAAGTACCACTCCTGATGGCTCTCAACAAAGGCGTCCCATGGGCCCTAGGAGAGATCACTATCCACCATTGCCGGAGACACTCTCCGACATATTCTTGGCCTTGCTCTCCACAGACGCCATTAGGCTCCCTCCTGAGAGACCTCTGAACCCAAGTGTGGATCAAACCCGATACTGTGTCTTCCACAGGCGGCCTGGTCATACCATCGATCAGTGCTTCACATTCAAGGACTTGGTGTATGACTTGCATGAGCAAAAAAAGATAGATTGGACAACCCTCCAACAGGTGATTGGAGACATCAAAGAAAGGCAGAGGCAACAACAGCAGCAAAGGCAGCAGTGCCAACCACCCCCTCCACAACAACAACAGCAGCAACATCAGCAGCCACTACAGGACCTCGGGATCGTCCACAACCCCTTACCTAACCATCCACCAGCTCCGAACCCACCACCCCACAGCAACCTGCCCAGGTAAACCCTATCGTCCACCATCCCCCTCTACAAGCAAACTGGACGTACGATGATGAGCTGGACGTTCATCAGATGATGGCCATTAACCAATATCCTATCCAATCCCAAACAACACAACCAGCCTACGCGGCTCTCAATCAGTCCCTCCTATAGTTTCCATGGCCAACGCCGTCATACTGCCCGCCAGTTCAGCATATGCGCCAGTCGCTAGTCCACCCATCATTTAACTTTCGCTCCACCTGTCTCCATCCCTCTACCCCCTATCATATCCACTCCCTCACCCATCATCCTACCACCACCTGGGGAACAACCCTCCGCCACAACATTATCCTCCGCTAGACAGCCACCCACCAATCTGACCACCCTACGGAGCGGGCGAGTCTTTCGCCGCCCGTACCCACCTATCTCCACCACCACCACTTCCACAAACCCAGCAGATCCTGCAGCCGCCACAAACAACAGCAAACTCAGCAACAGCACAAGATGAGGGGTTGATTGAGCCACTGCCGGAACCCACTATGACATCCTCAAACACCTGGACCACGTGCCAGCCAAGATCTCCATTCTGGAGTTGATAAAGAAGTCTAAGAGCACCAGGAAGCCTTGAGAATTTCCTGCAGAAGTGGTTGTGAATGAAGACATGATGGCAGACAAGCTACCCAGTGCCCTGGCCATGGTGACTCGCGGGCCGGCAATCACATTTGCAGAAAGCGAATTAGCACCCCCAGAAGCCAGGAGGCTCCCCCTCTGTGTCACTTTAGTCATCAACCATATGGCAGTGGGAGCGGCACTGGTCGATACGGGGGCATCCATAAATGTCTGCCCGCTGAGTATGCTAATAGGGTGTTGGTTACAATTTTTGTCTCTTTTTTCTCTAAAATTTTAAAAAAAGAAGACAAACACAATGAGGTGTTTGGTAAGTAGTTTTTTTTTTTAGTGTAAAATTTTTATCCTATGTAAATCTCTTCCAAAAAAAAAACAGTCCTAACCTTTTTTATTTTAAAAGCACACAACTCTCTCTCAACCTCCCCCCCCCTCAACTGCGGCCCTCCTCTCCCCCCCCCCAAATCCACCCGCCCCACCCCCAGGGGCACCCCCCCCCGCGCCGGGCAACCCCACCCGACCGGGCACCCCCCCCAAAACCCAACCGCCCCCTCCTCCCACCCGCAGGGCACCCCCCCCCCCCAAACCCAGCGCCCCCCCACCCCGCCCAGCACTGCCCCCCTCCCCAAACCCAACCGCCCCCCTGCAGCCGCCCCTCCCCCCACCCCGCAGGGCACCCCCCCCCACACCCAGCCGCCCCCCCCCCAAAACCCCGCAGGGCACTGCCCCCCCCCCCCCTCCCCAAACCCAACCGCCCCCCTGCCACCCCCTCCCCCACACCGCAGGGCACCCCCCCCCCAAACCCCAGCCCCCCCAACCCCGCAGGGCACTGCCCCCCCCTCCCCAAACCCAACCGCCCCCCTGCAGCCGCCCCCTCCCCCCACCCCGCAGGGCACCCCCCCCCCAAACCCCAGCCCCCCCAACCCCGCAGGGCACTGCCCCCCCCCTCCCTAAACCCAACCGCCGCCCCTGCAGCCGCCCCCTCCCCCCACCCCGCAGGGCACCCCCCCCAAACCCCAGCCCCCCCCCCCAACCCCGCAGGGCACTGCCCCCCCCTCCCCAAACCCAACCGCCCCCCCTGCAGCCGCCCCCTCCCCCCCAACCCCGCAGGGCACTGCCCCCCCCTCAGGGCACTGCCCCTCCCCAAACCCAACCGCCCCCCTTGCAGCCGCCCCTCCCCCCACCCCGCAGGGCACCCCCCCCCCCCCAACCCCGCAGAGCACTGCCCCCCCTCCCCAAACCCAACCGCCCCCCCTGCAGTCGCCCCCTCCCCCCACCCCGCAGGGCACCCCCCCCCCAAACCAGCCGCCCCCCCACCCCGCCCAGCACTGCCCCCCCTCCCCAAACCCAACCCCCCCCCCCACGCCCCCCGCAGCCCCCTCCCCCCACCCTGCAGGGCACCCCCCCCCAAACCCAGCGCCCCCCACCCCGCCCAGCACTGCCCCCCCTCCCCAAACCCAACCGCCCCCCTGCAGCCCCCCCTCCCCCCACCCCGCAGGCACCCCCTGCAGCGCCCCCTCCCCCCCACCCCGCAGGGCACCCCCCCCCCCAACCCGCCTGGCACTGCCCCCCCCCCCTCCGCCAAACACCTCAACAAAATTTTAAAAATTTATTCATTTTTACCAAACACATAACAACATTTTTTATAATTTTAAATTTAAATTAAAGAGAACTCAACATCATTTTTTAAGTAGAAATAGTTTTTTTTTTTAAATTGCTCTCAAACACCCCATAAGAGCCTGTGACCTGTCAGAAAGTATGCTGAGGCCGACGCCCACCACCATTGTCGCTTACGACAATTCCAGAAGATCCTGCCATGGCATGGTGACTGTGCAGGACGAACTGGGACCCCTCGCCGTCACAGTGGACTTCTACGTCCTAGATATCGATCCCATGTTCAAGGCTATTTTAGGGCGCCCATGGTTAGAGTCACTAGGAGCTGTGCCATCTACCGCGCACCAATGCTTGAAGTTCTCGTTCCAAGGGAGAATCATCAAGGTCAAGAGCATAGCCCCACCCCTCCGTAGATGCCCTCCATGATACCCACCTCCCAGCTGGGTGGCCAGCCAATAAACCCATCGTCTCAGTGCTAGACATCAACTACCCCCTGGAGCTACACGTTCCAGTCCCAGCGAGAGGTCAACCTAGCCCGGGTCAATGTGGTCAAGAGAAAAGAGCCACTAAGCACAAAGGGGTGGCAAATTATGATGAAGTTGGGGTACAGAAGAGGCAAGGGCCTAGGGGCAGAGCTACAAGGTATAGTCAAACCATCCCCGACATCGCCACGAAAAGCCGATGGCGCTTAGGGTATAGAGAGAAGTCCAAACCATGGTCATCCAGCACATCCACTCTTAAGGCCGACCGAGAGCCACTCACCTGGACACTCTGGTGTCACTTTATCAGGGGGCCTACCCAACCTGGATACAACACCGTGGTAGTCGAGGCAGAACTCTCACAGCACGAGGTGCATGGCCGGAACTTCTCTCGGCACATGGCCCCGTTGCTGACCTATAGAGCCCTAGAAGCCCTCCGTCCGACCAGGAGGAGAAAGACCGGACCCAGAGGCTGAGTGGTATAGATGGTTCGACATAGAAGACATCACCATCGCCTTCAGCCGACTATTCTGGGAAGAGGAGAGAACCTGGCCGCCAGCTGCGAAAGAATTGCTAGATCCACCCGTTGCTATCACGTCCAAAAGGCAGCTCATGAGCGATGCCTAAGATGTAGGAGAGCCAGACATCCCCTACGAGGAGGGGAAAACCGTTGACGAACTCTGGAAAGGCACCTGCCTAGCCATACACCCATCCCTCCTGGATTCCCTCCTTCCCAGTCTGGTCCCATCCTCTCCTCCTTTGCTGATCCAGTTGACCCCTCAGCTCCTCACGGTGGCGCACAGCCTCCTCACACCCCAGCTCCCACCGGTGTCCTCTCCGCTCTTCAAGCTAATCCAGGTGACCACGAGGTCACCCTCTCCTGTTGCATGCTCTCCTCCGATCTCCAAAAAAAACGTCCACTCTCAAATGCACGTTGAGGTCGAGGAGCGGCATACGTTCTGCACTCTGCTGATCAGGGCACCCCTCGACTGAGGGTCCCCCTCCTGCTCCTTCATTAGGAGCCATTCTCTTCGAGGAACCATGTCCTCCCCCAGTCCTATAGAGTCGTCTAGTTAGGAGAGTCTAGGGTAGGTGAGTCTAGAGTAGATAGGCCTAGGATAGAGAGTCAGGTCAGCCCGCCATCCGCCAATTCCAAACACCGTCCTAGGAAGCAGCGGGGAAAAGCTATTCCCCGGAGATATCTTCAAGAGCTAGCTCGGCGGTGTCAAGCGCTTCTATTGATAGAAGAGTTCACGAGAGAAGCGCTGGTATTCGAAGAAGTGTGGATGGGGTGTTCATAGATGACGGGTTTGGTGTCTACGAAATAATGAATGATGAGGACCCAGTCGATGAGAGGATAGCGAAGTAGATGATGCTGCCGAAAAATATGCCAGTGGAGTAAGAAGGTTTGATGAGCCCACAACGGCAGTGGATGAATCTACTAAGGAAGTCAACCTTGGAACAGAAGAAGATCCTAGGATTGTGATTAGATCTCAATCTCCCTCAACCCTCCTGATGAAGAGAGGAACTGATGCAATCCTGAGGGAGTACAAGGACACATTCGCCTGGTCTTACGAGGACATGCCCGGCCTAGACCCCTCACTAGTGGAGCACCGACTGGTACTGAAAGAAGGGGCAAAGGCAATCAAGCAGAAACTCCGAAGGTTCCACCCACTCACAGCTCTGAAGATGAAGGACGAAGTAGATAAACTCCATAAGGCTAGATTCATCAGGGTAGTGCTTTATCCGAACTGGGTGGCCAATATAGTCCCTGTCATGAAGAAAGATGGCAAAGTCAGAATCTGTATCGACTTCAGGGATTTGAATAAGGCATGTCCAAAGGACGACTTCCCGCTTCCTCATCTTGATGTGCTTATCGACAATACCGCTGGGTATGAGACCCTCTCATTCATGGATGGGTATTCAGGATATAACCAAATATGTCTATCTCCTGAAGATCAAGAGAAAACATCCTTCACCACGCCTTGGGGAACATACTGCTATGTAGTCATGCCGTTTGGGTTAAAGAATGCCGGCGCTACTTATCAGAGGGCAATGATAGCCATCTTCCACGATATGATGCACGTTTATGTAGAGGTATACGTGGATGACATCTTGGTGAAGTCAAGAACCAGGAAGAAACACCCCAAAATCCTAGCCAAGGTGTTGCAGAGGTCTAGAGAGTATCAGCTGAGAATGAATCCGAAAAAAATGCGTGTTTGGGGTTTCATCAGGAAAGCTATTGGTTTCATAGTCAGTAAGCGGGGCATCGAGATCGATCCGAACAAGGCTAAGGCAATAGCAGAAATGCCTCCTCCAAAGAACATCGCACAATTAAGAGGGCTAATCGGGCGTTTGCAATTCATCAAAAATTCATCTCCCAGCATTCGCAAAGATGTCGCCCATTTTATGATCTCTGAAAGGAGGGGCAAAATTCGAATGGAATGACAAATGCCAAGCAGCCTTCGATGAGCTGAAAAATTATCTCATGAATCCCCCAGTCTTACAGCCTCCTGTACCCGGAAAGCCGCTAATCCTATATCTCTCAGTCATTGAGGACTCCCTAGGAGCTGTCCTGGCACAACATGACGAGTCTGGGAAAGAAAGGGCAGTGTATACCTCTCTAGCTCTTCAAACCCGCTGAATCCAAGCTCACCACCGCAGACAAAACTTGTGCCGCACTCGTGTGGGTAGTCCAAAAGCTCAAGCACTACTTCCTAGCCCACGAGGTCAAGCTGATCTCAAGGATGGATCCACTCTGTTATCTGCTTGAAAAGCCCGTCCTTTCTGATTGGCTGGCACGCTGGCAGAGTTTCCTCTCCCAGTTTGACATATCCTTTGTGGTCAAAAAGGCCGTCAAGGGGTATGCCATCGCCGAGCATCTAGCCCATCCCACTCCCTCACAGCGACTCCCTCCGAGAGGAATTCCCCGATGAGGAACTCTCAGTCATAATCAAAGACCCCTTCTGGTCCCTTCATTTTGATGGTGCACTCAACTCTCAGGGGCGGGGCATTGGAGCCGTGCTGCTTACCCCGGAAGGCATTGCCATCCCCTTTGCATATCAACTCACCTTCCCCGCTACCAACAACATGTCAGAGTATGAGGCTCTCCTTGCTGGTCTCAAGCATGCTTATCTGCTGGGGGCATCGCACCTCAGAATTATAGGAGACTCTCAGCTCGTCCTTCGGCAGGTGCTCTCAACTTACCGCACTCGTGACCCGAAGCTCAAGCCATATCAAGACCTGGTCACGTTGTTGGCAAGGCAGTTTCGTAAGCTCATCTACATCCACACTCCTCGTTCCCAAAACATCCTGGCCGACGCTCTGGCGTCGCTAGCCTCATCCCTATCCCCTCTGAGTCGCCGGACTGAGACAATCATCGTCCAGCGTCTCGATGTCCATCTACCCAGGACCCTTGGTTTAGCGACCTTAGGGCAACCTTAGAAGAAAAGGCTAGGAGAAGAGAGCGCAGCAAGTCATGTTAACTGAGCTCGAGGAGATCCTGAATGAAGAAGAACTGCCATGGTACTTTGAGATAGAGCAATACTGTAGGGATGGAACATATCCTGAAGGGGCAAGTGGAGAAGACCACAGGGCCATCAGAAGAGCCGCCTTAAGGTACACAGTTGTCGGAGAAGTTCTGTACAGGCGAGCCCTTAATGGAGTCTTTTAAGGTGCCTTACCGATGACGAAGCTTGGAAGGTGGTAAAGGGGCCCATGCTAGTGAATGCGGAGGGCACGTTAACAGTCAGATGCTAGCAAAGAAGATCATTAGGCAGGGCTATTACTGGCCAACCCTAGAGGAAAGAGTACCATCTACGTCCGTAGGTGTGTCAAGTGTCAACTCCATGCTGATAAAATCCATGCCCCTTCCTCCTCATACACCCACTCTCCACACCATGGCCATTCTCCATGTGGGCTTTCGACATTGTCGGTCCTCTTGGTGATTCTAATGCTCAAACAAAAAAAAAGTCATTTATCCTAACTGCGACTGGATTACACCAAGTGGGCAGAAGCTGAAGCCTTCACAGAAATCAAAGCATCCACGGTGTGCCGCTTCATCATGAGAAACATCATCTCGCGGTTCGGAGTGCCAAGCAGCATCGTCACGGACAACGGGCCGCAATTCATCGCACAAGAGCTCCAGGACCTCTGTAAGAAATACAACATCACGCTGCATCATTCATCACCGTATTACCCACAGGGCAATGGCCAAGCTGAAGCAACTAACAAAACCCTTCTTAAAATCTTAAAGAAAACCTGTGAGTCGCATAAATTCGCCGACTGGCCAGAGAAGCTAATAGAGGCTCTATGGGCCTACCGCACCTCCGTCCGCACTCCCACGGGACAAACCCCGTACGCTCACCTACGGGATGGAGGCGGTAGTTCCATATGAGATCCTAATTCCTTCACTAAGAGCACTAGACAAGGAACTTAATCTTGATGAACGTCGAGAGGCGTTACTAGTCCAATTGGAACTTTAGACGAAAGGCGGCTTATGGCAGCCGACCATGTGCTTTCCTACCAAAGCGAATCTCAAGGTCTTTTCAAAAGAAGGTAATTGAACGAAAATTCCAAGAGGGTGATATGGTCTTGAAACACATCTTTATCAAACCCGGAGGTCCTAGGTCCAAACTGCAACCTAATTGGGAGGGTCCATACGTTGTGAGGGAGGTCTACCCTGGAAATGCATATCGCTTAATCAATGCTGAGGGCGTCGAATTATCACATCCGTGGAACGGGTTGTACCTCAAGCGTTTCTATCCTTAGGCCTATAGGTGTGAGGCCACAACACCTAGATCGGGGAGTAGCCCCATGTTGGGAGTCTAAGATACCTCTCTAATCGCCAAGGGTTGCTCTAAGTTAGGATTAACACACACGCACACGGCAAGCCCGGATAACTACACTTGGAAGATGCTGCAATTATGCGGGTTCTACTCCAGCGATGCATCGGTCATTCTCTCCTAATCGGTCGAAGTGTAGGGGCAAAAGGGTCATAAGGGTGAGGTCGTCAACATGCAGCATACCCCGACGAGAGGAAGTCTCAAACAGGGACGGTCAAAATGACAAAAGGGCAAAGAAGCAAAGAAACGAAAAGAAAAGAAAATCCATAATACAATAGGGGCATGGCAAAGAGTGGCAAAGTCCTCGCGGGGCACTAATGAACCCGGTCGTACGCATGCCCCAAAGCAAGGCAAGTCCATAGCAAAAGACCATAAAGTCCCTCCCCAACAGACCCAATCTCTGAATGGTATGCTGTAGGAAGTAGCCGAACCCAACATCCCTATACCCACACAAGACTTTCCTTAAATAATCTTCTGTTTCTCCCTATAAGGCTGAGTCACCTCTTGGGTGGGGCTTAATTAGTCGCAGTATCAACCAAGGGTAGGTTTTCCGAGGCATTGTCGCCCCTCACGCACGTCCTAACTTAGAAAAGCCCTGTGGCGAGAACCGGAGGTGGTCAAGATTCCTGACCAATGGCTCGAATCGGTTTAAGTGTTGTGGCCCGAAGATGCGAGTACCTTCCGTCTCGCGTGTCTTATTTTAGGAAGGGCTAACGCCAGCTTTAGGCGCTAACAAAAACTCCAAAAAAATCAAATATTCCCCAAAACCCAAAAAATCAAATATTCCCCAAAACCCAAAAAAAATCAAATATTCCCCAAAACTCCAAAAAATGAAATATTCCCCAAAACTCCAAAAAATCAAATATTCCCCAAAACTCCAAAAAAAAATCTAATATTCCCCAAAACTCCAAAAAATCAAATATTCCCCAAAACTCCAAAAAAATCAAATATTCTCCAAAACTCAAAAAAATTAAATATTTTCAAAAAAACCCTAAAAAATCAAATAAAACATTAAATGATATTTCAAAATTCCAAGCCGTTTGCATACATGCATTTCATTTGATTATTTGCATCTTTTGCCTATTTAATAAGGCTTAGCCCCTTGACGAATTATCAAGGTCGCTCACTCGTCGCATTTTAAGGCAAGGGGCTAAGCCTAAGAACAGATCTGACTTGTTTTGTGGTTGTCTAAGTGTGCATGACGGAAAAGAAAGCGGCACTCATATCTCACTCGTCACTCTCACTCAGTCACAAACCATAAAAACACAAAAAAAAGTTTCATTCCATTCATGTACACCATCATGACAAAAGAAAGGAGCAAGAAAAAGTACAAACCCTCAACCACTCTCCCCCGTACCCTCAGGCGGGCGGGGAGATGGAGGGGCCATCACTCTCGGTCCGGTCCACTCCCCTCTGGCGCTCTCTCGCGCCGTCGTCGCTCTTCCTCCTCGTTCCTCCGCCGTCCGGAGGAACCTGTCAGGTAATGCCCAGCGGACCCGCTCGGGATACCGCTCCGGCTAGTCACTGACCGGTTGCGCCCGACCAAGGCCAGGGCCCTCTCTAGCCCCCTCATCTCCGATCGCAGCATGTCGCCGCGATGCCTCTCCTCCCCCAGCTGGGTGCGGAGGTCCCCAGCCTCGGCGCGCAGTCGTACCACCTCCTCCGCCTCCTGGCGCCAGCGCGTCGCCTCCGCCGCCTCTGCCACCTGGCGCCACCGCGCCACCTCCGCTGCCTCGGGGCGTAGGCGTAGCTCCGCCATCTCCGCCTCCAGCGTGGTCGTCCACGCCAGGGCAGTCCTCAGCTCCTGCTCCTGTAATATCAAAAAAATCTTGTCAGAAATCACGAAAGAAGCAAAAAAAAAAACACCAGGTGCATCTAAATAAGTAACTTACCCGCTCCCGCAGCTGGGCGAGGGCGTCCTCCGCTCGGGCCGCCGCCGACGCTAGCTGGCCCTCCAAGACGGAGCGGCCAGGATCCTCTCGGGAGGAGAAAGCCCCTCCCACCATCTGCTGGGCACGGTCAGCTCTGCCCGCTGCAAAAGAAAATATCAAGGGTCAGTCAACCACAGTTAGAAGCCGAAGGGTAGGGTGCAGAGTACTTACCAGGATCCACCACCGCCTGGAGGTCGTCTCCTCGCTGCTGGATGGTGGAATGGAGGATGCCCTCGAGCTAGGAGATCCGTCCCTCGGGGTCAAGCTGCAATCACAAGCCAAGTCATCGCATAATCAACTAAGAACTCAAAGAGACTGAAAGCAGTAAATACGTACGGTCGTCGGGACCCCTTGTACACCTGGGCCCCGTACTTCCGGGCATAGGCCGGAAGTAGTCCTCGTCGCTGGCAGCCTCGGAGACCACCTCCCCCTCGCCGCTCCCAGTCGTCCAGCTGCTCTCGGACCGGACTGTCCAGTCCGTGACCTGCTGGATTCCCCGGAAGCTACGACCGGGCCTCTCCCATGACCTCTGTCGGGTCGGGAACTCCACCACCGCCTGGTGGAGTCCCAGTGTCCGCGCCACTAGCCGGTGGTGGAGCGGGACCACTGTGTTAAAACAGTGAAGCCAAATGTCCCTACCGAAGTAGGGACGGCCCGCTCCACCACGGCTGGGTGGCGTCGTCCTCCCCGACGTAGGGAGTCCACTGTACCTGCACACCACAAGTAAAGACCCATCAGTCAATTGTCAAAAAGCAAAGTAAAGGAAAAGGTTAAGGCTAGAAGTACTTACATGTCCGAAGGGGACAGTGTCCAACGCATCATGGATGAGCGTCACCTGTCGCCGTAGGGACCGCTCGTCGCGGCAAAACCGCCAGCGCTGCAGGAGAGGTACAGCGCCGCGTCGCCTCGCCACTCCGCGACCAAGGGAAGGGAGGTGGTAGTACGCTCACACCTGCAAAAGTAATACAAGTCAGTACCATAGTTATTTAAGACAAGCAGGAAAAATAACAAAGGCTAAGGGTGAGAAGCGCACCTGTAGAAGCGGGAAGAACCCCGCGACGCCGGTCTCCCTGCTGGAGGTCCCCAAGCTGTCAAAGAGGTGGGCCAGGAGGGCCGCACCCCACGCGTAGTTGCCCACGCTGAACAGATCCTCCAGCAGGGGCAGACATCGGCAGCCAACTGGGTCCCCACTGGTCCCCAGGATCAGCTTCCCGATCACGAGGATCAGGAATCGCCGTAAATCTCTGTCAGCCGCCTCTCCCTCCTCCTCCGCCAGCACGGCTCTGGCGTCCTCCGTCAATCGTGCCAGGTACTGCCTGCCCCTCCCCGGTCCGGTGGCGCGCGCTCGCTACCCCCAAACTGGCTGCAGCGCCGTCCGCCCGACCAGCGAGGATCTCTCTCCCCTCACCTCCAGCTCGAGAGCCTCTCCACCGGCTCCTGATAGCTCGTGTAGGTGGTCCCGGTCACCGCCTGGCCGTCCACACGTAGGCCGGTGATCCGTACCACGTCCTCTAGCATAGGGACCATGTGTCCCCACGGGAAGAGGAACGCCTGGCACTCCGGGTCCCACCTCTTCTTCAGGGCCTGGATGAGCGCCACGTCCGGCGTCAGCTCCTCCAGCCGCAGGAACGGGCCGAACCCCATGCCTTCCAATCGGCGAACCTGGAACTCCGGTAGGGCGTCGTAGACGGCCCGGATCACGGCCCATCCCAGCCGGGATTGCAACTCGCTCTGCACGCCAAGCAGCAAAAGGATCAGAATCAGAAGTCAATTGCCAAATCACTCTCTGTCCTGACAAGGCGACAGGGGTCCGTCGCCTTCCTAAGGCGACAACCACCGGTCGCATCCCGTTAAAGCGCGACGGCCACCCCATCTCCTTTTAAAAGGCGACAGGGGTGGGCGTCGCCTTCCACTAGTAAGCGACAGGCCCTACGTCGCATTACCAGGGTAGACCCGAACGGGAAAATCCCGTTTTCCGGCCGTTCCCGTCGGGCAAATCGCCTACAAGAAGTGATATGCACTCTCCACTCCATACATTCAAGGTCTAGGGCTCGGGAGCCTACCTTTTTGGGCCCAACGGGCTCGTCCTCGTCGCCCGGCATCACGCGGGATCCTCCTCCATAGGCGCGACCGGGGAAGCCTCCGAGGCCGCCGTCGAGGTCCCCTCACCCGGTTACCGGCGCCGGATGGACTTCTTCCGTCGCCGCCCCCCGCCATCGCCGCCTTGGCCTTCTCCGCCACCCTCCATCGACGGTCACCAAGGAGAGAGAGGAGGGAGATAGGAGGAGGGAAGAGGGAGATAGGAGAGAGAGAGAGAGACTCGCCGGAGTAGTTCCCGGAGAGAGGGAGGCCGGGAAGAGGATAGCCGGAATCGCCGGAGCAAGAGTGAAGAAAGAGGAAGGATTCGAAAAGAGGGAAAGAGGAAGAGAGCCACGACCGTATTTGAATTGCCTCGGATCCTGTGAACGCGACGATGTCCATGTCGCCTTCCTACATAGGGTTGCGACAGGCCCTATGTCGCCTTTACTTTAGTGGTTGCAACAGAGTGTCTGTCGCTTTCTTGATCGCGACACACCCTATGTCGCTTTCTCAGGTCTGTGCACAACTTCAAAAAAGCTCAAGTTCATTGCAATATTCCATGACTACATCAAATAAAATTATAAAAAAAAATCAAAATCAACAAGTTTCACTCAACCAACATCAATCTCACCACATCAAGTCCCATCAAAACATCAAAAGGTACAATCAAGTCTATCTCTCTAGCTCACGGTCCCTCAGTGGCCGAATCTTCTCATGCTCCAAGAGGTACGCCTGGTACATTTCCCGGTCCTCGTCAAGTCAGCGGGAGTGCATGGGTAGCGCACGCCCTCCACAAGGCCAGCGCGCTCCGCACTGCCTGCTCATCCTCGGGTTCCCCAAGCGTCGCTTCTTCACGGGAGGCAAGTGTGATGGCGGAAGCACTCTCGTCCTCGGCTTCCCGACCTGTAGGTAGCACCGCTGGGGTTGTAGAGCACGGTCGCCATATTCCCTATCAATTGCAAGTCCAAGCCGCGTCCGAGTGGTAGCCGGATCTCCGCTCTGCGAAGTGCCGCTACGCCCAAAGCAAAGTGTTCCACTGGTAGGGTGCTGAAGTAAAGGCGCCATGCACTCCTTGTCTCTTGTCTGCCGTCCTGCATAAAACCTTGTCGGAGAACTTGGCCGCCACCAATAAAGTTCAAAGGATGGCACCCGAAGATCCGACTGTCGTGGTGGGGTTGTCTACCGGTTTGAATTAATCCTCACACCAACCAACACTCTAGAAGGATCATAG
>JACBKR010002953.1:0-31913 GCA_014218235.1 Colocasia esculenta | reverse complement strand
TTCTAAATGTATTAAAAATATTATATTTATCTAAAGTTAAATAGTATAAATATCATCACAATAACATATTTGTACTAAGAGTCTTTTGCAAATATGTTATCATATGATTATCGTGATGATATATTAGATACGAGTATATTTGTTGTTGTAGTATGAAAATATTTTTTTATAAATTTACTTCTATCATAATTTAGTTTGCAAAAATTTCAAATTTAAATATATTTAATTGAAAAAAATAATGGCCCACTTAAAACCGCGTCATATTATATAGCCCTGGACTGGGGTATCTTATCCACCTAATCATCGTGACCCAGAACTTATCCGAATGTGGTCTGTCGGGGCGGACACGAGTGGGTCCGGATACATCATGAGGGGGATGCGGATAGAATCTTTGCCGTTCGTCGGATTGGGCCCCGCCGGAGCCGTCCACATCGTGCACCTACTCCAAGCTGGTTGGTGGACAGCCAGTCCGGTGGTCCGGTAACATCCAGAGAGATCGGTGGGGGTTTGTGGATTCGCTTTTCCCTTTATTTATTTATTTATTTATTTTTAAAGAATTGTTTAGTGGATCGGAATCATAGTTTGACGGATCGAATCGGTCGGCCCGATTCTCCCGAATCGGGGTGAATCATGAAAACTCGATTCTCGTTTCATCGATTCGATCCGATTCGCTCATATATATAATATTATTATATCTATTAGTAATATATATTATACATATAAATATCATATATCATATATATGATATATTAATATATAATATATTGTTATACCCATGAGAATCGATCCGATTCGGATCGATTCAGGTCGATTCGAAGGAATCGAATCGGATCAAGAAAAATTCGATTCGCCTCCCATTCCGATCCGGCAAACCTTGGTCGGAACAAAGATAGCGCGCTCAATAGAGCACTGGTTGGACTCCAACCTGTTGTGATGTTTCTATCTTTTTTTTTCAAAAGTGTGGATTCCTACATGTGAGTAGTTTCTGCTCTTATGGAAATTATTGTTGTCCGGGTAGGACCCGAGAACTCCTGATATAGTATGAATTGGAGTATATTGTACTAGTTTATCAGATCATTCGATTTATTTAAGTTTTAAGTATTATCAAAAAATAATTATATATAATAAATTTTTATTTTTTTAATCGTAAATCTCTTAAACATAAATACGATTTAGACGTATTAGATCGTTTGGTCCAACCATAATCTAGAGACTAGTCTTAAGTAATTTTTTCAGACTAATCTAGTAAGAGCATGTTTTGATATTTATATAATCGTCTGATCTATCTAAGTACCAAACCTGTTCTAAAGAGATTAAATATGCCTCCTCCCAGTAGGGCTGTGTAAAATATGGTCCAAATCGCAAAAATCGAATCGACCGGCCGGTTCGGTTCGGTTCGATTTCACGAACCTCGTTGTTCAGTTCGCTTTCAGGCTGAAAAGCGAAATGAACCGAATATCTATATATCATTATATAAATAATATATTTATACAAAAAAAAGGGTAGCGCAGTTGAAGACCGCGTCGCGCGCCCTGGTGGTCGCGAGTTTCGCGGGTTCGAAACTCTCGACCACCCAGAAAACCCCTTTTTTGCCACTTTTGCCCATAAAAATACAGAAAATTACTTGGTTTTTCCAGAAAATGTCAATTTCGGTTTGAACCGAACCGGTTCGGTCGATTCATCAAACGATTCGGTTCGGTTTCCCCCAAAAAGAAGAATCGAACCGACCCGAACCGTTGTACACCCCTACTCTCCAAGGGCGGACCCACGTTAATGGTGGGGGTGGCCATGACCCCCCCCCATTTTGGCTCTCTTTATTTTTTTTATTTTTCATATATTAAGTTTTTTTAAAAAATTTAAATTGACCCTCTTATATTTTATTTATTTTAATATTTTTTTACATTTCATCCTGCGTCCGCCACTGCTCCTCTCCTTCGCCTAAAGAGAGGGATGGTCACCACTCTACGTGCGAGGTGTAGATTAGTTTGCATATATATGTTTTTCTTGATCCATTTGATTAAGATTAAATAGGGGTTTATTATATAACACTTTCTCATTAATGTTTTAAGACTAGGGAGCTAAGTGCTCTTATCTTATGCAAAAATTGGGATTGACCGGATCAGACGAGAGGAGAGAGATGAGCACATGCATGGTTTTGGCGTTTAATGAGAAATTATTTTATGAAAATACGAGTGTCGACTAATGGTGATGGTCCCCTCCTCTTCCCCATTCTCTTAATTCTTCACCACCACGGTGCACATGTGGAGAAGCACAAAAAAGCGCCGTCCGTCTATATATGGTTGGTGCTCTAGCTAATTAAATATATCCATTCGTCTTTAATTCACAAATAATTGTTATTATCTGTTGCTATAATTGAATAGAATGGAGAATTCTAATTAGTTCAGAAATACTTATTATTCGTCTCGATTGTTATTTGTCTTCCACGTATAATCTTTGTTACTTTGTTTAATGGTATTAAAACTTTCTTGTTGTTTTAAAAAACTTTTGATGGTGGATTGGGATTAATATATCATGCGGCTCGTATCATCAATATTACTTTTTAGATATTCTATCTTTATTTTAGACGAAAACTTTTTTCCAAACCAATGGAGCTAATTAGTTCTGTCATTTTGAAAAATAACTAAATCTACATTACCCTCCTATATATCTCATGGTGTCCTCATCCATCCATATAACTCCATGTATATATGATGCTCTCTCTCTCTCTCTCCTCGGTCATCTCCCCTCTCTCTCTCTCTCTTAATTAGTAGATTTCTCTCACGAGATGAGAACTTATCATTTCTCTCCTTCTCTCATTAGTGATCTCCCTCTTCTCCCCTCTCTCAATGTCTCTCTTTCTCTCTCCTATCTTTTTCTTTGAAACGAACCCACCCATTCGAAGGATACTTCCTTCGCCCTGCCATTTGTAAAAACACACATGCACACGCTCTCTTCCAGGCACATGTTTCACCCACCTATTAATTAACAAGTTAAAATTAATATTTAATATTTTAATACGTGTACACATTAGATCTAAACCAACATGTTAAGATCAACAATAATGCTGCTGAGATCGGGGGCGGTGATGACAATATTGTGCAAGAGAAGTATATATATATGCTTTGGCCTTTTCAAAAGCCTGTATTTTTTCGGAGTCCTTAATTATCATATCTAATATAGTTTGGTTGAACT
Source organism: Colocasia esculenta (assembly GCA_014218235.1). Classification (NCBI taxonomy): domain Eukaryota; kingdom Viridiplantae; phylum Streptophyta; class Magnoliopsida; order Alismatales; family Araceae; genus Colocasia; species Colocasia esculenta. The sequence goes on along the minus strand of JACBKR010002953.1, from coordinate 28,721 downwards.
CTAAATTTTCGTCCGGCAAAAGTCAGATTTTTCCCACCATATTGTCTTTTAATTTATTTATATGAGTCTTTGACGGCTTATGATCTTTATATTACTAATTTACGCGTGATTCTAGACTTTGTTTAACTCTTGTTGTGCTTTATACATGCAGTAATATATGATCGAGTGTTGTTCAAAATTTGGTTGAACTAGATAATAAATCTTTCTTTTATACTCTCCGTTTAAAGTGAAAAGTGGCAGTGTATATAAAGCACTCAATTTTATCGACATATTTACTTGAATAAACAAAAAACTATGTATTGGTAAAATTCAAATTCAATTTAATGTGGTGTGGAGAGATAAAGTCGAGTCGGTGCAATAGAACTCATTCGCTAGTACCATTGAGGTAGGAGAATGAGAGTTACAACCCTCTAATACCTTCTATTGGGTCTAGATAAGACAACATTGATTGCTCGACAACATCATTGCCATGCCAGAATATGGGAATGCCAAGTTTAATAACATCGGCGAGGCACCTAACTCCCACACTTGATAGTTTAGTCACAAAATGTATCTACTCTTCACCTAAGGCCACTCTGACCTTACATGAGCCCTCGCCTACTCCGATAGCAAGTAACATGGTATGAGAAGGGGATGATAAGAGTGGGAGGATCTCCAACACTTGCTTAAAGAGGAAGGATGGAGGCCAGAGGAGGTAAGTTTTGGCTTAGACTTTCACACTTACATACAGAAATACTCTCCACTCTATTTCTCCCTATCAATTCTTCCTGTTCTTACTAATTCTCTAACTTAAGTGTTAAATGGTTCTTCTTTAAAATCTCTCTCAAAGTCTCCCGACCTCTCTTGATTGCATGTGAAAGAGGTACTTCTATCATCAACAAATTTAAAAACCTATAGAAATCGAACACTCAAAGCTACACAAATGCTTTTCAACTCTACAAGCCTTTGCAATCATTATATTATTTAAATCTCGTACAGCTGCACTGGATACTTGAGTAATGTTAAGATACGGCGGGGCCTTTGGCACTACAGAAAAAATGTAAATAGTGACCGACAATATCGGTCGCTACTCGGTCTTAATTCGGTTGCTGAAGTGCTCAGGTGGGGGCGGCGGGGGAGCTGGGTAGGGGGAGGGGCGGTGGTGGCTGGGTGGGGGTTGTTCCTGGTCGAGAGGGGGAGGGGGCTGGAGCTGGGCCGGGAAGGGGGGGGGGCACACAGCAGAGGGATGGGGGGGGGGGGCCACCTAGAGAGAGAGAGAGAGAGAGAGAGAGAGAGAGAGAGAGAGGCTTACTGTCAGCATCGTCGTTGGGAGGTTGGGCGGCGAAGACGGGAACAGGTTGGCGGCGAGCAGGCGCAGCGTCGACGGCGAGCGGGCGCGGTGTCAACGGCGACAGGCGGGGCGTCGACGGCGAGCAGCAAGCGGGGGCGGCGACGGCGAGTAGGTGCGGTCCTCGGCGACGGCGAGCAGGTGGGTCGTCGACAGCTTCGTGGGAGTATTTGGTGTGAAATAAAAAGGGGGAAAGTTAGGGCCAGTCCACAACGACCAAATAGCGACTGACAGTTATCAGTCACTATTTGGTCGCAAATATAGCGACCGAAATAATTCGGTCGCTGATTGTCTCAGATCTGCGACTGATTATATTAGTCGTTATCGGTCGCTATTTGCGACTGAATAGCGACCGATTATATCAGTCGCAAAATCGACCGTTATAGCCGCTTTTCTTGTAGTGTGGGTACGGCCCCACTGTATCATCAGTGCGGATCGTTGGATTTTAATTTAATGATCTATCTATACTCACGAGCAACACCGAGCTACACCGAACACTGAGCAACGAGCATTCTGAACACTTGAACGTCCGAACATCGAATACGGATGTACTGTAACATCTCGCCGTTGATTTGAAATCCAACGATCTAGATTATACTACGATGTGGCTGTATCAAAAGATCCCGCAGCATCATAGCATTCTGATATATAGTACCTAATTAGTTATAGTCAAAAAGAATTGGAGAGAGAGAGAGAGAGAGGAGAGAGAGAGAGGAGAAGAGAGAGAGAGAGAGAGAGAGAGGAGAGAGAGAGGAGAGAGAGAGAGAGAGAGAGGAGAGAGGAGAGAGAGGAGAGAGAGAGAGAGAGAGAGAGAGAGGAGAGAGAGAGAGAGAGAGAAGAGAGGAGAGAGAGAGAGAGAGAGAGAGAGAGCGAGAGAGAGAGAGAGAGAGAGAAGAGAGAGAGAGAAGAAGAGAGAGAGAAGAAGAGAGAGAGAGAGAGAGAGAGAGAGAGATTCTCTGCCGTTGTTTCGGATAAGGATGAAGACTCATTTCCATTCATGAAATATCCAGCTCATCTCTGAGCACAAAACAAGGATCTGTTCCCCCTCCCGTTCGGGCTGTAGCAGCCCGCTGGAATGTTTGCCCGGCTTGGCTCTATGATTGTACGTGGGGGAGGAGACCCCCAGGTTGGTCGAAAAGCAGAGCAGTAACTTGAATAGATTTCCAGTACTGATTGGTACAAAGTTTGCAGGCTGGGTAAAACAAGGAAAATTTGTTGCTAGCTTTGTATCCTTATTCGTAAGCTTTAACATTCCGATTCCTGGTGTAATGGACCTACAAGAGGACGAGAGGCCAGTGTGGAACCCCATCTCTGCACACTGTGGAAGCCTGGAAGCTCCCCGCAGACACCCCCACGGCGCCGGGAGAGAGGTTTAGTATATGGGCTAAGCTCAATGACAGGATTCCCAGATGCTGGCGTCAAGTGCTTTGTAGCTCGTCCTTATTTAAGGATACCAGAATTTTGCTTGTTTGCATTCTTTGGATGGTGCAGTAACTTGGCACTTTTAATTTTCATGCGATCTTATATAATCAGAAGTTTTTTTCCCCCTTACTGTGAACATCTGGAGTGCATATATTGTTTGCTGCATCGATGTTGGAACCGATCGAGATTTCTTTAGACTGGTAAGGACCGAGAGGAGCCGGCTCTAGAGGCGCTTTAGAAGTTGATTGGGCGTGGATGTGCTGCCACGGAAGGCAGAGTTGCTACCTGGATTGCCTTGCAAAGAAGTGAAGTCGATCTGGTATGTAGATTCCGACATACCAGAGTATATATATGTTAAAAATTTAAATAGTAAAAATTTATACCTCCAATAAAATTTTTCTAATTTAGTGACCCCCAAGAGGCCATGTAGGTCCGTCGGTATTGTTGGCCGGTTTCAAGTAGTCAGGCCGAGTGAATAGATGTACTAAATATATTTGATGCCATGACCTTGGAACCTCAAACGCATGTACACATGCCAATGATCTCAAGATGGTTTTGCGTCCCGAACCCTCTGGACTCTATTATTAAGACAGAAGCAAATTTTTGGAGCGGCAGTGATCACTCAGCTGTACACTAGATGCCTTCAAACAATGCTGGTTAGCTAGCTAGCTAGCTAGCTAGCTAGTGCAGCTGTCGGCAAAATATGCCACTGGTGTTCCGAGTGTCGGGATCGCATCGATCTCATCCGTCATAGACGGAATTAAGAGGAACTATATAGATGCTACTGCATTCTGGGCAACATGCATGATTAATATTGTTGTTTCATTACAGCTTCAATTATATATACGAGTCTTAATTTGATGTCAGATATATCGATCGATACTGATGAGATGTGAAGACTATGAAAGGAGCTAGAGGTTAAAAAATGATAGGACAAAAGGACCCCAGCTAGCTAGTTGTCACATGAACGTGTCCCCTAAATGGTATCATCTTGGTATGGGGTTTTGTTTATTTTTTCTTCAAAAAAATTATTCATTAGTTATAAATATATACTTATTTTTTATATATCTAATATATGATTAAACTATATCAAGTACAATCTTTTAGTAAATATTAAAATGTGCACATTCAAACATAACTAGACGGCGTTAATAATGAGACTGGATCGATCCAGAGGGTCTCAGATGGTGCCGACCGAAACCAGAACTCGCGTTCTCCCACCTGGACTCCAATTCTTAGCCTATCAGAGGTCTCGGCCGCCATCTGAAATTAATTTATCAGATCAGACTGGCCCCATTATTATCCTACGCCAACGCCAATTGATTTCTCTCTCTCTCTCTCTCTCTCTCTCTCTCTCTCTCTCTCTCTCTCTCTCTCTCTCCTACACAGGTTGATGAATAAAATGATGACTGCTTGTCGAGTATGTCGCAGTGAACATGTGGATGAGTGAGAACCTAGCAACATGTGGGTTTTTCTTTTTCTCTATTTCATGATAATAATTACAAGTTTTATATAAGAGGGAAATTTAATGTACTTGAGTTTTGTATTTTACATTTATATTTTTTACTTCTCATTAGATAAATATATTATGTCTTTTTCTATTGATCAATGAAAAAAACAATACAAGTGCAAAGTATAAAATCAAATCTACAAAATTTTTCTCTTTATGTAAAATCCGGAGAATTCCATCCGGGTGTGCTTGAGCAAATATCCATGGAGGGGCAGTTTATTTTTTGACATAGGACACTGTAAATTTTCATTCTCAAGTGTCACATGAAGAATGTTTTGCATCGGGCCCCTACGTCGATGAAATGATTCCCAAGGATTTGACAAAAAGAAAAGATTCCTAAGGGACAATTCTACTTATTTATGACTGTACCAGATCTAGATAACATATATATCTTTTGAGAAAGATTATTACATTTGTACATTGTATTTTACGTGTATGTGACTAGGTAATAATTTATGTGGCACTCCTCACATGAGAAGTGATAAGTCAATTATTAGATGTCACATGAATTGTTATCTAATCACATTACATTAAAGTGTAATGTACAAATATAATAAACCTTTCTCATATCTTTTGGTGTTGCCATTAATGCTTGCAGTGAGATTCTATTATAGACTCTACAATTTCATAGGTTAAATAAATCTCAGATTCTAGTAATATGTAGAGTCATATATGTTACCACTAGGTTATTATCCAATATCGAGTTGTTTATGAGATCTATCATATTTCTTTTAACTTGGTTATGATCACTGCGTGTTGGATTTGTCACATTGTGTAACTTAGCCCTCTAAACCTCACCTCATGTCTTAAGGTTACTCAGAAAAGATATTAACCCGATTGACCCTTCAAATCTACCACATCAATAATCTCTCCTCTAGTTGATACTTCGCGACTTCATTTGATACCATTTGTGAGTCCAGACAACTATGTCAAACTCGAGTTAGATGTAAAGTTAACATTTTTTTTAGGATAAATTAATTAAGAATTTCTATCAGATGTTTGACTTATTTTTTAATTTCTAATAGAGTTGTAAATTATTACAGTAGATGTTATCTCTTATAATATATACGTTAAATTTTATTACAGTAAGACCACCATGTTACAATCAAAGATTCTTAATTAATTATCTTTTTTTTTTAACTTGACTCTCAATCATTACTAATAATGAGCTTGTAGACCATGTGATTAACCCTTCAAATCTCACACCACACAATGTTATTCAAGAGGGATGTATTGACTCAGCCTTCCAAACTATCACATTGATCAACACTATACTTGTTTGCAGTCACATACTTTTCTCTGCCTAGGTATATATTTCAATAATAGAACTTGTATTTACAAAAAAAATAAAGAGACACTAGCTGCATGCGAAGGTTGCCACCATAGGATTGCATTGCCAGAGGACCCCGGTTGGGTCGATCGGTTAGAACTCTTGCTTAAAAGCAAGAGGTCCCGAGTTCGATTCCTGGGGGGGATTTACCTGATTTACATGCAATCCTCGAGGTGTGTAAATTCGGGGTTTTTTCTGGTCAAGTGGGGTAAGGGCAATATGGGTATACGGAAAGTAGGAGCTGCCAAGTCTTGACCTTGGAGTTCGCGAACACCAATACTGAGTCCGCAAAGCCACACGGGGCGGGATTTTCTCGTTATCAAAAAAAAAAGGATTGCATTGCCAGTTGTCGATAACATCAGAAAAAAATGCCTGCTGCACTCTTGGGCATGCTGAACCTTGCACGGTCAGCACATAGCACTTGTGCCAAGAGTTGGAAGGTACGGGGTTTGAAGAGATTGAATTTTAAATCTATAATAGTTGACCATTGGATGGCTTTAGGATTTGAGAAATTTGATGGCAATCCTAAGCGTTGGGAGGTGATCATCTGCAAGAGGGAAAGTGGATTAGGGGTTCCTGAGATTGAGATTCTAAAAAAAGGAAAAAAAATCTTCGATGTCTAAGTTAAAATATGCAAGAATTAGAATAAGATGATGAGTGATTCGAGATCGCAACGTACCTATAATATTAGATGTAGGTTCTTGTATCAACATATTACCTCTAGTTGAAAGACTTCCTCTAAAATTTAAGATAACAACTAAGTCTCTCCAGCAGTTCATACGACATGGTTACGTAATCGCTTGATAGTGGCTATCATAGATTTTTATGTCCACTACGAAAATTATGGATAGTAACCGTGTCAATTATAGGCAACTCATTGTTATCCTCTTCAATTTTATTGTCTCTGGATAACCGTCGTTGATTACAAAATCTACTGACCTTCATATCAGACAAGTGTCTGCTACTTTACTTTTATCGAGCTATAAAGTTCTATCAAGCTAAGAATTTGTCAGGCTAGAGACCTTCCAAGCTATACATTGCTGAAATAAGACTTGTCGAGCTAAAAAACTATCGGGCTAAGTACTCTCTAAAACATACAACTATCTTGATAAAGGTGGAGTGTGCGCCAAACTAACATTTGCCTTAGTATATGTCGAGAGATTATCTTGAGAATTGCACAATCATCTCATATTGTTCTCTTAACATCGACGTTGGAATAAAGATATCTCTTTAGGGCAGCGAATTAGGTACTTGCTCGTGATATTTTATTAGTCTCACTTGATAACTGAACTCTGTTAGATGAGTTCTTATTAATTAATAATTGAATTTTTATTTGTCGCATCGAATTTAATGACTAGACTTTATGAATTGGACCGAAGGACTGAAAATTTTGCTCTCTAGAGTTAAGTGCCCGACAATCTAAACCTTATCTTCTTCTCCTCTTAATACTTGCGTACATAGAAAACTAATCTTAAAAACTCCTTATTGTCTGCCCTATAAATATGTAACGGATATATTCTTGCAAGCTTCGAGTTCTATAATCATGAACACCTTTACTACTTTTTGGGAGACAAATCTGATCCTAGTCATCTCACGACTACATCAATGAAATAAATAGAGACATATTATAATTTTTTTTTTGAAGTTAAAAACTATTGGGATGTGCTTAATTGCTTTTACTGATAAGACGCGTTCCGAAGCAACGAATATTTCCAGTACTATGATTGATTGAGGACGTCTTCCTTGTCCATTATGAGATTAGCTTTACGTACGAGTGTCCATAATGCGTTGGGAGTACTCGGCGTTGGGGAACCCTCGTTCTAACTGATTTATTACAAAAATCTGATGGACTTGGCATGCCACATGTCCGAATGTGTAGAACTTTCGTTCTTATTCTTCTTTTGGCTTCTGTCGTAATTTAACATATATGTTAGTTAGCATGCCCTTTTCAATAAGCAAATTAATTATAAATTCAAACATTCCATTCCATTATTTTCTTGTAGAAGATTAAAAAAAAAGCTGCTCTTATATAAAGTCATCTCTCCTTGATTTATGTGGACAACATTTTGGGAAACGTAGATTAATTGGTCCCAACAATTATACCATGCATATATTATCCATTATTTCTTCTTTTTCTACTCACCTCATCCACAGTAAAGAGAGTTAGGGACGGATACAAATTAAAGTTTATTTAGTGGAGTCACATAAATTATTTTTATATTTAATAATTTATTATATATATAGGAAGAATTAACTGTTGGTCCCTGACAGAAACATGATATTATTTTTAGGTCTCTGTCAGGGTTTTTCTGCGCCTTCCGATCTCTATTTTATGCAGGACTTATTTTTAAGTCCCTGATGTTAACCCCCGTTATCCTCCCCCGTTATCTCAAAAGTATGTAATCGTTATCCCAAAAGTGTGTAACTGCGTAAGTACGTACTTGCACAGTTACATGTGTAACTGCGTAGGTATATAATTTCTATAACTGTGTAAGTATGTAATTACATACTTATGCAGTTACACATGTAACTTTGTATAATACTTAATAATTTACAGAAATAAATATTTACTTATTTACTGGAAGAATTATTAATCAATCCCTAATTTTGGGGGATTTATTTTTAGGTCTTTGAGTTACATAATTATAAAAGAAGGGACTTACATAGTTTCAGAAGGGTTTACCTAGTTACTAGGGACTTACCTAGTTACAGAGTTGCATGTGTAATTACACACTTACGCAGGGAAACCCTTCTGTACTGTAATTACCTAGTTACCAGGGACTTACCTAATTACAGAGTCCCTGAGTTACATACTATGTAACTCTGTAATTACATGTATATATAGTTACAGAGTATATAGTTACATAATTACATTTGTAGTTACATAGTATGTACATGTGTAATTACACACTTACATGCAGTTACAGAGTTACACATGTAACTCTATAACTACATACTTATGCAGTTATAGGAATTACACATGTAACTCTGTAACTAGGTAAGCCCTAGGTAACATTTGGTAACTAGGTAATCCCTGATAACTAGGTAAGTCCTTCTGAAACTATGTAAGTATGTAACTAGGTAAGCCTTAATTACATAGTTACAAACTTATAAAATCTTTATGTAGTTACAGAGTTACATGTGTAACTGCATAAGTATGTAATTATATACTTATGTAGTTATAGAAATTACATACGTAATTATACATGTAACTATGTAAATATATACTTACTTACACAGTTACATATTTAACTGTGTAACTACTTTATACCTTGTTACATAGTTACAAGAAGAAATAATTACAAACTTAAGGCGTAAAAAACTATGTACTTACTTACTTACAGAGTTACATGTGTATGTGTAGTTACATAGTATGTACATGTGTAATTACACACTACATGTAGTTACAGGAATTACACATGTAACTCTGTAACTAGGTAAGCTCTAGGTAACCTTTGTCCTGATAACTAGGTAAATCCTTCTGAAACTATGTAAGTATGTAACTAGGTAAGCCTTAATTACAGAGTTACAAACTTATAAAATTTCTATGTAGTTACAGAGTTACATGTGTAACTGATAAGTATGTAATTACATACTTACACAGTTACAAGATTTATATACTTATGCAATTATACATGTAACTCTGTAAATACACAGTTACATATTTAACTGTGTAACTACTTCATACCTTGTTACATAGTTACATGAAGAAATAATTACAAACTTAAGGCGTAATAAATTATGTGTATTTACATACTTGCAGAGTTACATGTGTAGTGTAGTTACATAGTATGTATATGTGTAATTACACACTTACATGTAGTTACAGAGTTACACATGTAACTCTGTAACTACATACTTACGCAGTTACAAGAATTACATATGTAACTCTGTAACTAGGTAAGCCCTGGTAACTTTTGGTAACTAGATAAGCCCTGATAACTAGGTAAATCCTTCTGAAACTATGTAGTATGTAACTAGGTAAGCCCTAATTACAGAGTTACAAACTTATAAAATTTTTATGTAGTTAAAGGCTTGTACATGTGTAATTGCATAAGTATGTAATTACATACTTATACAGTTACATGATTTACATACTTACGTAGTTACACATGTACTGTGTAAGTACGTACTTACGCAGTACACCATTTTTTAGATAACAGTTACACACTTTTGGGATAACGGGGGAGGATAACGGGGGGTTAACAGCAGGGACTTAAAAATAAGTCCTGCATAAAACAGGGACCGGAAGACGCGTGAAAACTTGACAGGGACCTGAAAATAATGTGAAGTCCCTGCCAGGGACAATAATTAATTCCCCTAATATAAATATAAATAAATAATTTTAAATATATATTTAAAATAAAAAATAATCTATTACTAACTAACATATATAGCAAATCATAAAAAATATGATGTAAAATCAGCCACCACTAAGGTTCACTGAATCATATTTATATAAAATAAAAATTTAAAAATATAATGTAAAGTGAACCACCACTCTGACTAATTAGATCATATTCGTATATAGCATCACAAAAAATAAAATATTTAACTACTGTTGGTCTTAACACAATAAGATTTTAAGTTTGTATTAGTACACTCTTTCTTAAAAAATAAAAATTTCAATTTAATAAAAGAAAGTAAGAATATGAGCAAAATCATCAAAAGAATAAGTCTAAACATTTGAAATCAATATAAAAGAAATTAAAAATCTTGAATCCAAGTACTAGATGTTACAGTTGCACCGTTTCGATTTTGAGAAATAAAAAAGAGGTAATCACCAACGAGGTGAAGTTCACAAAATTTGAGAAGAAATAATAAAAAGGGGTCGACGGATCACAGGTAAATAGATTACCGCAAACACAATCCCGTGAAAATACATACTTATAAAATCTCCTACTTAAAAAAATCAAGAGAATATTTTAAAACTTAATTTAAATCTAATGAAATCACGTGACCTCACTAATTACGTACTACATCCATCTATGAGAAGAGTGATGATAGATATGGAACGAAACATTTCGCATTGACCACTCTTATTTTGGACATCTTAGTTCAAAGAGAAAGATTTATTATATTTTTATATTACACTTAAGTACAATATGACTAGACACTAAATCTATGTGACACCCAACAATTAGGTTGCCACTTTATCACTCTCCATGTGAAAGATGTCACATAAATTTAGTGTCTAATCATAGTGTACTTAAATGCAATATAAAAATGCATTAAATCTTTCTCTAGTTCAAATATCTGATAATGAGAACAAAAATTGAGATGAGATCAATGTTCAAAATTAGAGTCAACGTCGTCCTCAGGCTTGCGACTGTGTAAACTTTAGCTCACATTCTTTTTCTTCTCTGTTCTCTAGCTAAGTCAAGCAACGAAAAAAAGAGTATGGTAATTGATGTGATGTCATAAATCAGAAATGTTTTGTTATTTTTATCTTTTATCCCTGACAAATTTTTTTTTAAGAGTGACAAATATGTTGAATATAATTTCATTTGAATAACAGAAAATGTGCCTGATACGTGTCTCAGAGTTATCTTAACCTACGTAGACTAACTTAGAAATTAACTTCCAAGTCTTTGAAAAAAAAATGAGACCTAATAATAGATAATGTTTATTTCCCAAATTTTAGAAGGAAAAAATAACTATTTTCTTGATCTAATCCGGGATAGCATTCTACGTACCCTATCCCATTGGGCTAGGTATAATAACTAAAATTTTACACCGTTATACCCCTCGTAACACGATATCCCATGATTGGTTTATAACTACCCTGCCAAAAATCATGTAATTACTCCCATACTCAAGAGTAAGAAATTTACCAAAATATTATTGTGTATATATGTAGATAAATAGTGATAAAAAGTTAACGAAAAATTGAGAAGTAAATGGTGGATAATAATGTAATCCAACCTTATCCTATGAGCATTTAGTGAAATAGTTGTCGTTGCTTGGGGGAGGCGCGGGCAAGGGCAGGACATTCCCCTGCCCCGCCCCGGCAGCGTAAGGATGCGAAGGAGGGCCAATCGCATGGAGAAATAATTTTATAATATCATTTGGTAACATTATTTGATAATATTATTATTAAAATTATGTCACATCAATAATGAATGAAAAAAAAAAATTAAATATTTCATAAATAATAAATTTATGATGTATTTTGATTAATATATTATTTTAATGTATTATCAAATTATGTTATTAAACCATTTTCTATCGCATGCGCATTAGTTTTCTTCTCCTCTCTGCACGACGAACCCGCCGGCGCCCCAGCGACCCAGGCAGGGCCTGACGTGGATCCACGTTGCTCTCATCCCCAAGCATCCCCACCACCAACTCGTCGGCACCTGGCCCCACCAATCCCTCTCCGCCACGTGGGAGTAATAGCATCTGGACGCCCGCGGCGCAGCGCTGGTCCGCGTCAGGCGACAAGAGGGGTCCACGGGCCCCGCGCCGGACGCGATTCCAGGCCAGACGCCAGAGTGGGGACGAGAAGGACGCAGCTCTCATGATCCAAACCGTGGGGAGGGAGGGCACCTATAAAAGGGGTGGCCACCGGGATCGGACACTCGCAAGTCACAGCAGCGGGGCGCGGCGAGTCGAAGGTGAGGGGGGTGTCGTCGGTGGGGCAGCTCCCGGTCAACAACGTTTCTTGTTCCGGAGGGCGCGTTTGAGGGGGGAGATGGCCGGGGTGAAGGAAGGGGATGAGAGGTGCGTGCTGGGGAGGGTTATGAGCCTCTCCGACATGGTTCTGGGGTTCTTCGAGGACGGCGAAGGGTCCCCGGAAGGCTACCGCGACGGGTATGGGGACGCCGGGGAGGGAAGCGGCGACGACGAGAGGGCTGAGAGCCCCGAGGAGCGCAGGGCCTTCTGGGAGTCGCAGCATCAGCTTCTCCAGGTAATTTATCTTTTGGGGGTGGGATCTGGCTCCAAAGCTTGGCGCTTTCGCCGCCACATTGCGGAAGATGAGATCTTGCTTCTGCTGCTGCGATGTTATAATTTGAACGATTATTCGAATCCCCATGCCACTAACTTTTTGATCTTATGGCTTGTGATGATCAGGTCGCGCTTTCCAGGCATGGGTCGCTGGAATCAAGGATACGCCGGGACACGGAGGCCGCGCTACGGCAGCTCCGGTCGGAGACGGGCGCTTGCTCCTGCTCGAGGAAGGCGGTCAGAGAATGCCGGGAGTGCCTACTGAGAGGGGTGTCGGAGAGGCTCCGGACCGCCGGCTACAACAGCGCCATCTGCAAGTCCAAGTGGAGGAGCACCGGCGACATCCCCAAGGGTACTTCCCGTCACCCTCGCCATCGCCATTACCTCCCCTCCCCAAGTTCCACAACCCCGCTCTCTCTTTCTCTCCTATCCAGCTCGTTCTGACCTGTCATAGAATCACGCCCGACACAAGCAAAAAAATTTGCTTCCTTTCTAGATATGGGCTAGACTTGCCCTGTTTCAAAAGTTGCAGAGATTTAGGAAGCTTGATCACCGGCGTCGGGAATGCTAAACTTGCCATTTTTTCTCTCATATAACCAGTCTTTGAACCCACACAGTGGTCTGGCGCAAGCATATGCTTGGTGGATTGCATGATATGTTAACATCTCCCGGGTCTCTGTAAGGATCGAACACAGAGCACTGACAGCAGCACCTTGATCCCTTTTCTCAGGGGAGCACACCTACATCGACGTGGTGGACGCGAGCAACGCGAAGAAGGGCCCCGTCCGGGTGGTGGTGGAGCCCTTCTTCCGGGCCGAGTTCGAGGTGGCGCGGGCGAGCCAGGACTACAGCGGCCTCGTGCGCCGCCTGCCGGAGGCGTTCGTGGGGAAGCCCGAGAAGCTGCGCGGCGTGGTCAAGGTCGTCTGCGCCGCCGCGAAGAAGTGCATGAAGGACAACAAGATGCACATGCCGCCCTGGCGCAAGTACAAGTACATGCAGGCCAAATGGCTCTCCCCCTCCGAGCGGGTGACGCTGCCGCAGGCGTCGCCGGCCCCGCCGGCCCCCGCGTCCCCGGAAGGCCAGCGCAAGCTGCGGGCGTCCATGCTCACCTTCGACCTGCTCGACAACTTCCCGGGCCTGCGCCGCACTGCGGTGGAAGTCGTGTGATGCCTGCGAGGAACACCCCCCTGCGCCGTTTAGATTTCGAGCGAAGCATACAAGTTTTTCTTACTGTAGTGATCAATCGATCAAAGAAGGCTTTGGTTTAGATGTTCGCGTCTGTGATCTGTTCCTCCAACCACTGTTAAAAACCGCATGTACATACCCATCCGCCGCTTCATCTCCTAGCTCTCTGGGTAGTGCTAAAACGAAGAAAAATCGACAAGATTCGCCATGAAAATTTGACCCAGGTTGAGACTATCAGATCACATACGACTAAACCTAATCACGATAATAATCCCCATCGATCTCTGTCGGGTTCCTCCAAGAAGAAGTTTTTTCGGACATATAATATACACACCCCCACCCACCGAACCACCGTGAAACATGGCGAGATGTAACGAGAGAAACCTAGCAATCTTTAATTCCTTGGTACGCATAAAGCCATTGGGGGTCAACAAGTGGAGACAAATCACATGTGGGAGTACGAGTAGACGAGTGGTAGCTTCACCTCAAGCCAAGGCCAAACAAATATTCGAAAAAAAAAATGTACTTTTCCTCTCATTATTGAGAACTTTGTTTGGATTGTCCATATTTGTGGAAAAAAATGCATGGCGGGGGTTCGGCTAGCTCGATGGTTTCCACTTGGACAGTTGGACAGGGTCCCCCCATAGATAAGCCGTGTCTCCACCTCAGCAGCGGCTTGGTGGACCGAAGCGGAGCCACGAAGGAGAACCTGTCATAGCCGGTCCGACAGATGAGTCCGGAGAAATGCTTTAACGAGGAAAATAAAAGTGATATGAATTTTTTTTCAAATAATTTTATTAATTGAAAAATAGAAAGAGAAAAAAAAAATCTTGTTAAATTATTTAGAGGGCAGTCCATATCATTTTTATTATCCACTTTTATTACCCTCTTTGAAGACACTAAACTTTTCTCTTACAGGGATGTGCAACGATTCGAGTCGATTCGGTTTGAAGAAAAATTTCCCAAATTGAATTGACTTGAGCAGGTTCATTTATTGAATCAAATCGAACTGTTTATGGTTTGGTTTTTTAAAAAATTAATAATAATATATATATAATTAAATATATATATATATATATTGAATTGATTTTCAAATATATTTATAATATATAATATATAAAATATTATAAATTTATAATATGTGAAATTGAACCAAACCGATTAAGATTGAATCTTCAATTCAATAGGATTCGAATCGAACTATGCACACCCCTACAAATTTGAGTCTTTAGATGTGGGCCCAAACTAAGGTGGGGGAAGGATGTGGTCCGAACAAGCATCCCATCGGCCCAGACACCCGTTCAATAATATGGGCTGCTACTTGTGGTTATGTAGGAGGTGGGCGGATCTCACCCAACAACGCCATTAATTTTTAATCTATTTTTTTAATAAAACCTATTTGTTTACGGTATTAGTTATTTATCCATCTTAGACAAATAGCACAAATGACTAATATCATGAACAAGTAATACAAATAGGTTTTATGGAGAATGAAAAAAAGTGACGCCCCACGTTCTTGAGGTGGGGCCTACCCATCTCTAGATGAATATTAAATATGGTAAATTAATTAATAATCGCTGACTGTAATATGAGAGGATTTTATTGTAACATGACTTAATATATATTGAAATAAAAAAAAATTTACTATAATAAGTTACAATTCTATCAAGAACTAAAAAATAAATCAAATGTTTGATAGAAACTTTTAATTAATTTATCTTATTAAATATTTCTAATACCAAAATTCTAGAGTGGCCCACAAAGTCTATGAAGTAAGTTCGTTTGAGAGATGCGTGATAGCCTCGTTCTCGACAGGGTGAAAAATTAAGTGAGCTCACAAAACAATGTCTTATGATATCTTGAAGAGTGATGTGGATGATAAGTAAATTTAATAGTTGAAAAAAAGAGAGAAAAATCTTGTCAAATTTTTAACTAATAAAATTATTTGTCAAATCATTTATATTATTTTTCTTATCCTCTGAAGACGGCACTAACATTTCTCCTTGAAAATTTGACAACTTCGAAGATATGCTGTCAAATCTTAAAGGTCCACTTGGACAAGTCATTAGAAGTCCCCTTAAACCTCTCAAATCAGTTAGAAATTAACATGAGAGTGTGAGCCGAAAATACGTGGATAAGTAAATAGCCTAGATAATTTGGAGGCTTTCAAGTCTCTCAATTTACTATGACAAAAAATAGCTTGGTAAAGTTTTGTGCTGATGAGATGGATTTAATCGCTGCATTCTATGCACTTAAGAGATTGTGGGCCAACTTTCATTTAAAGGTCTTCACCCTCCACATGATCTGTCATAAATTAACGCACAGCCAACCATTAAAACCACAGCCCTATTAAAAAGATATAATCTCTATAATAATAAAAAACTGAGACAACATGATTAGAAGGAGAGGTGTGTACACATAACCTTATAAACTCTTGCATGTTTGGTATTAAGATAGACTGAAGATAGAGTGAGAATATTCTCAAAATTTTGAAGATATCCTTACTCTATCTCCAATCTATTTTGATACCTAAGATTTAACTCTTGCTAACCGTAGCATTAAAGACCTCTCTCTTGAATCGTCCCATATTTCTTGCTCTACCTTTTGCTTGCATGTCGTCCATCATCTCTATCTCCAACTTCCTAAATCACAAGACAAAATTTGTCCAAGAACATTGAATGACTGTTTGGTATGGGACTAAAAAAAATGGGGATGATGGTAAATTAATTTGGGGATACATTATCTCCGTTCCTAATCAACATCTGTTTGGTATTTTAGGATTAGATTTTTAAGACAACTCCATTCTTTGTTTGATAGGAAACAGTGTTAGTATGGGGATAAAACTTTTATTTTTATTTTTGGTCGTCTCTTGGTCTCTTGTCGCGCGGTATATAGGGCCAATGACTAAGGAGTTCGATGTGTCGCCGGTGGTCTTTGCCTCGCACGATGGACTCCTTGACTTGCCGGGCTAGCGTGGGACCGCCGCCACGCCTCTGGCTTTTTCAGGCGCCGAGGCCTATGGGTGTTGATGCCGACACCGATATCCCCTTCATGTCCTTCGAAATCGGGTCTATAGCCGCGTCGTCCTCCTTCTCCGTCCCCATCTTCGTGGCAAACGTCTATTCCGGTGGGGGCGTCGGCTCGTTCGAGAACGAGCCACTGTTGCTCGAGGAGCTGGAGATCAACACTCGAAAAATTTGACAAAAGATTAGATCGATTGTGAACCTTGTTCGACTGAACACCCATCTCCACGAAGACGTCGACCGCTCGGGTCCTACGCAAGAGTGGGTACGGAGTAGACTGATTTGGGAGAAAAAATGTGTGTAGAAAACAGAGACAAATTATCTTACCGAAAAGGTGGGATAAATTATTCCCAATTTATTTTTATTTTTTTAAGATATCTCTAAAATATTTAAATCATATTTATCTTCACTTTTTTTGAAACACCAAACTTGAGATGAAATTAACTTAACTCTTATCTCCTATTTAATCTCATACCAAACAAATGCTGAATGTCCTGATAAATAAACCGTTGTCCTAGAGGAAACATTTGTTTCATGCGGGAGTTGCCATTTATTGGCCTATTATTACTTTTTTTATAAGCAGTTGCAGCAGCAGCAACAGAAGATGGGGAAACTTGAAAAAGAATTCTTACTAAGTTAAAGATTGCAGAGATTTTCACTTTTTTTTTACATTAATATTTTTTTTCTTAGAGATAGATATATATATAGATGTCACGTGGGAAGAAGAGAAAAAGCAACAAACATAGATTGACAAGGAAATATAACCGTACATAAGGTTACATAGGGGTAAACCAAGGTCAAATCCAACCCTGAACAGATCTAAATGATTTTTTAAAAAATACATTTTTACCTCTACCTAATAAAATTAATAATCTAGGAGATATATATGGGATTGGAGTTGAGTGATCAGGTCCAAGTTGAAGAAAATAGGCATTCAAGTGAGATCAGGTTAACATTGATGGGGCTAAGCTTGGAGGTGTGGACAAATTCAAAAATCTCTCACTATGTATAACTCATGAGTTGTCCTGATGTTAACCTAAACCTAAGTTTGATCCGACCTTACCCTACATGTGCCGGTGGACTGCTTCTAGGCATGAACATGATGCTGAAGCTTAGATGTACCATGCTTGTGCATTCAAACTCTAGAAATATGATATGTAAGAAGAGAAACTCTTGTTCTTCGATGTCCGTCCCATGTATAACAGGAGTGAGACTCATTAATTTTAATATATTGTAGGCCCCACACTGTTGTGTCTAGGGTAGACATCGGGACGGCCCACCCCCAATGGGTAGAGGTGTTCAAGATTGATTTGATTTATAAGAGATTTTTAAGAAACCAAATCAAATTAATTTGGACCTAATCCGAACCAAATCAAATCAAATTAAATCGAAGTCTCTTGAAACCAAATCAAACCAAACCAAATTAAATTCAGTTTGGTTCGGTTTGATTCGGTTTAACTTGAAAATAAATGAATCTTTAGATTCTCTTAGTCTTAAATAAGATTTTAATCACTTATTATCTAATAAATCACTATCAAATAATATTTGAAATGAAGTATTAAATATTGATGACCATATTAATCTCCATAATATGTGTTTTTACGTAAATATATTAAAAAAATTTGATATATAAAAATTAAAATTTATTATTGTAATTCGATTTAATCGACTTGGTTTGATTTCTAGAGCTTAGAAATTGAACCAAACCGAATTTCTTTTTTAATTTGGTTTAGAACCAAATCAATTTTTTTTCATGTTCAAACCGAACTAAATCAAATCGATTCGCTCGGTTCAGTTTGAACCGAATAGTGGACACCCCTACCAATAGGCAACAAGTCCAATTAACCTGAAGGGTCAGCTTTTGCAACTGAAACACAACTCTGGCTTCAAGTCTCACCATTCGAGGGTGGGATTGGAAGCCAAGGCCGGCCTAGCATGAACACAAGTTAAGCCCAATAAGTGGTTTAAAAAGAAATGGGCCGTCTCAGATGGGCTTTAGGTGGGCTCGATTTCGAATTCCCCAGTTGCCAATGTTACTTCATGTTGAAAAAGAAATACCTATTCTTTTGGTGATAAAATTATTATGCATAACAGCTAATTAAGTAGGAATCAGAATATGTTGGTAAATTATCAAAAATGTGTCTTTTGCACAAGTGCTGGCTAGGACATGCATGAGAGATAATAGCAAATGGAAGAAGGCGTCATGAATCATGTTCCTCCCACAACGAACTTAATTCTATTGCCAAACCAAGTCTATAGTCTTAGAGGCTATGATGCTGTCCAGCATTTCTTAAAGCCTCGTTAAGCATAGGCCAACCTGGACTAAATTTATAGAGCTAAAAAAAATGACACAATCTTGATTGGTGGGTAGTTGTTTGCTATATCATACACCTCTATTAGGACCAATTTTGGCCTTGATATTGATAGAAATTAAGTTTAGAATATACTTCATCAATCTCATTACTATTATATCAAAATAATTTCTCATTGTACTTTATCAATCTTAATACTGTTATTGTGAAATAGTAAATCGTAGTATACCAAGTTTTGTGCATGTCCCAACATACATTAAAGGTGATACAATCTTCATTGTGAGAGTCCAGAAATGACATCTCCACCCTTAATGCTCCACTCTCATTCTTGTTATTCTCCTTGAAATTTCATCTCTAACTTGTTATTCTTCCCTGTCAATCTAAACATTGGTATCTTAAACTCTCAAAATATCAATGTTAAAGTGCATATCCTAACAAAGCTAATGCTCCAACTAAACATGGGATTGGACATAAACTTTTATATACATTTAAAGTGTATATAGTTGGTAGAAATGCAATAAGGACAGCATGTACATATAAGAAGTAAATCAACATGTCCCAATGATGATATCTTATTATCATAACTATGACACCAAAGGCAAGATTCATATAAATGCCAAGAGAAAGATGCATACAAGAAAAAGAATCAAAGGATTAGAAAATTTAGTCGAGCCATTTTATAAGACTCTCTTTAAAGAAGATATTGCCCCTATCGTACCAGTGCGATAGAGTCCATGATTAATTTGTTCTAAAATAGAACGGATTCTGCAAACATCTTCGCATAGAAGTTTGCATCTCAAAAATGGGTTCAGGATCAACCATATATATATATATATATATATATATATATGATATAGTACGGTGGTACGACACTTATTGTAGCACATGTCGTTAGATCACGATCCAACGATAAAAAAGAAATTGAAAATAGATGTCTGCCCGTTGCAAGCATTTGCGGCACGCGAGTATCATGTGTGTGCACTGTTGCTATCTGTTGGATGATGATCCAACAAATCATAGGGAGACAACAAATCCCGTCGCATCTTAGTATAAATCATATATATATATATATATATATATATATATTAGGATGTGACGGAGTTTTTGATATATATATAGAAATGCTGCAGTGCGGCGGGGGTGTACGCCCCCGCCGCACTGCAGCAGGGACCGTCGGATTTAAAATCCGACGGTCCCCAAACGGGACTTGCATTTCACGCAGTGCAGGTGCGCGAAACGGCAGGTCCTATTTTTTTTTAAATGCACCGTCGATTATATATATATATATAATATATATATAGACGGCCAAAAGGAAACTCACCCAAACGCTCAATTTTTTGCTTCGGTAGGGTAACGTCTATTGATTCTAAAAAATCACCCCCATCTGCAAGTAAGAGAATGTTTCTGTAACTGCGCATCCTTAAAACCCAATCTTTCGATTAAGAATAGACTCAAAAGGCTTATGCAACAAAAAAAAGAAAATTCCCACATGCACGGTCGATCGGGCAACTGTGATGTGTGTGGTGTGGATTTCCACGGCTTCCTTTTGTTCTTAGATAGAAATATTAGTACACATTAAAAAATATATATTAAATTAATTCGACATATTTAATAAAATTGTGTCATCTCAATCTTAAGACATTTAACATTTTTCCCATTCGTACTTTTGTAAACCCCAAAATTGAGATGACACAATTCTATTAAATATGTGTACGTACCTTTAGGCGCGCACACCATCTATTTCTCATTCTTAGGAATAAAAAGTTAAAAAGCAACTTATATTTAAACCTTTTAATACAAACAATTTTAATTTTTCAAAATGAGAGAAAAGTAGGGGTGTCAAATGGGTCGGGCCGGTCCGGAGACCCGGAAGCCCGGCCCGATTTTAACCGAGCTTGGGCCGAAAAAATTAGCTCGTTAAAATTTTTTGGCTCGGTCCGGCCCGGCCTGGAAAAGAATAGAGTTGGACTTGGGCTTTGTGAGGCCCGGCCCGGTCGACCCGCTAGCCCGAAAAATATGAATATAATTTATATTAAATATAAAATTTATATGTAGAATGAGAATTATATATATTTTTTCTATCATAAATCTACTTAAAAATATATTTTTATAAGTTAAATGTTAATATAGATATAAGTAAAAAATATATTATTTTTTATAGATATATTATAGTAGATATATTAAAATTATATATTATATAAATAAAAATAATATTTCTCTTATTTTTTCGAATCGAACCGAGTTTAACCGAGCTTTTCCTAGGCCGGACCGGGCCACCCATGCCGGGCCTACGCCCGGGCCTGGGCCGGGCCTGGGTCGACTTTTAAAAAATTGGGTCTGAGTTAGGCCTAGCAATACCTGATCAGGCCCGGCCCATTGACATCCCTAGACAAAAGTCTCATGCCAACTAAACAACCAACACACAAACATTAATGGATTTTCCATCCACATTTTGTCTCATTAATTCTAACAATTAATAGTAGCATTAAGTCCTCACTTTGCTATGTACATTTAGCTCATGCAACTTCTTCGGAGAGATCAAATCATGTACATGCGGTTCGACATCGGAGCTAACACACACAAGTACATTAAGTAATTTTGACGTACGTGCATCCGGTCAGCCCGGTGTAATTGGAAGCAGCTCGCTCGTACTCGTTCAACATTGCGTGTTGATCGACGTGAACAACATCAAATAATATATTGGGAATTCTTCCGAAGGATATATATTTGAGGAAGACCGAAGATGGGGTCGCATATATATATATGCATTGGCATCACCACAGCCTGTTGTAGTTTTGCACGCAACATCACTATCACCTCCACCATCATCATGGATTTCCTTTTTTTTTTCATTCTTTGATGTCAATGCACGTATATAATATTATGTTTACATACATATAGTTTTTTTATTCTATGATCCATAGATAAGGATAAGGTATATATATATTATATATATATATATATATATATATATATATATATATGTGGGTTTTGTAAATTAACTGTTGATTTATCAATCATGCATTGACATCTTCGGATGGGTACACCATGTCCCACGGTGGGGGTTTGAACCAAGCTAGTTCTGATTCCTCTTTTAATATCTTCTGGAGTAGAGATGTCAATGGGCCGGGAGGTCCGGCCCAGGTCTGGTTTTTTAAAAGTTGACTCAGACCCGAAGGTAGGTCCGGTATGGATGGCTCGGCCCGGGCTCAGAAAAGTCCGGTTAGGCTCGGCCCGAAAAATATAAAAAAATATTATTTTTATTTATATAATATATAATTTTAATATATCTATAAAAAATAATATATATTTTACTTATATCTATATTAACCTTTAATTTATAAAAGATTATATTTTTGAGTAAATTTATTATAGATAAAATAGATATAATTCTCTTTCTAAATATAAAATTATATTTAATATAAAATTATATTTATATTTTTCGGACTGAACGGGTCTGGTCTCACAAAACCCAAGCCCGGCCTTATTTTTTTCAGATCGGGCCGGGCCGAGCCAAAAAATTTAAACGGACTCATTTTTTCGGCCCAAGCCCGGTTAAAATCGGGCCGGACTTCCGAACCTCTGGGCCGGCCCGGCCCAATTGACACCCCTATTCTGAAGTACAAAGTGGACAAACGAAGCTTTTTTCTGTGTGTGGGAAGTGAGCAAAGTGGATCGATTGGGTAGGACTTCTGTGTTGAACGGGGAGAAATTTTTGCAAGTTTTGCATTGTCTTGGATAAATTTAATTTTAGGTTGTATAGATATGGTTTGATCTTATATTAAATTTAGTAAAAATAAGTGTGTATTTATAATTACAAGACTTATTTTTCTTCTCTTAAGAAGATTTTTTTATTTAAAAAAAGATAATACTAAACAGAGATAATATCTTTGTGAGGTACACTAAAATTTCATACATCATCATGATGTTGTTTGTTGAATCGAATGAGAGACCATGTATTTTGTTCAAACATCTTGTCACAACAAGACTCGCACCGTTATGCTTACTAGGCGACCGTGTATAATACACAGTTTCGTCTTATATTAGATGTAGTATTGTAAAATAAACATGTATTTATAAGTAATATTTATTTCTCTTCTCTCAATAGAGCTATCTTTTTCAAAAAAGAAAGACAACCTCAAATGGAGAGTGCCATATCCTTTTGAAGATATGTTGAAATTTCATATATCATCAATTTGAAGTAAAAAATAATAATATAATATTTCCGTTTACATATGAATGTGATATTGTATATATAATAACTTATAGCATTTTAGGCTGTCTTTTGGTCCCTAATTTTGGCGTGTTGTAAAATCACATAAAAATACAAGTTTTGATATCATTGCTTTTAATATCAATGGAACTGACCGCATGTTTCAAGATCACCGATTTTGGTTCATTAATTGTGGTTTTTGATTGGAATGAAAAATATATTGTTAGAAATATGGATCAATTTTCTCTGAGGTCTGGCAATTGACAAGACTCCAACACCAAAAGAGTGTAGTAACATAATTTAGTTCACGGAATTCCAAATATTAAAGGGTTCTATTTTATGATAGTTTAAGACATTAATTTTTACATAATTTACGATATGCCAACGGAACAAAACAAACATCACTTCTATGCGATATAACTTTGCGAAGATTGGAGCATGACCATTAAGGCACAGCATAATTGGCAGTAAAACTGTAAAAGGACTCGTTTGTTTTTTCTTATCTTTGGAAAATCTCCCAACAGTAGATTATACGAAAAGAACTACAAAATATTTGTCATGAAATCCGATTGGTTTGTTGTATCACATTTGAGTCCAACTAATTATGAAAATATGTTATATCATTATTTGACTTGAACATTTCATAACGAGAAAGATTGTGGTACATTCTCATTGGTATGTTAAAAGTACCGGAGTAAAAAAAAGTTAATTATTATTTAAATTAATTAACAATATCTAATTATAATAGAGAAATTTTTTACTGTAACATAATTTAACGTATATTGTAATAAGAGATAATATTTACTGTAATGAATTACAGTTTTGTTAAAGATTAAAAAATAAGTCAAATATTTGATAGAGACTTCGAATTAATTACTATTAATTATTTATTTAAAAAATAATAATTTGCATACTTGCATCAGTCTTAATATCTCTTTGCTTTCACCTTCTGTGATCTGTTTGAATTTGTTAAGAGTAATTTGTGTATGCAAACTTATCAAGATGTTAAACATTATTATCTTGTATGTAAAGTTTAAAGCGCCCATGTGCTCCTAGATTTGTGTATTCTTATATATATATATATATATATATATATATATATATATATGTTGAAGTTAATGACAAAAAGTAAAGTATGTTAACCATGTTACATGCTGGCATATTGTCCCTAACGTTAACATGTTAAGTATGTTGACGTGCCAACATTCCACAAAGTTAAATAGTATTCCTTAGCTTCAGTTTGGTAACGAGTTAACTTAAAATTAATTTAAAATTAACTCAGAGTTAACTCAAAATGTAGTTTGGTAACAAAGAAAAATTAACTCAAGTGAGTTAGATTAAAAGTGGGTCAGATATAAGTTAACTCACAATTTTTCAACCCACCTCTAGAGGTGGATTGGAGTTAACTCAAGTGGGTTAACTACTTTTTTGTCTTGGCGGCACATAACATTAATTGCTACTTTTTTTTTTCTCAACACAACATTAATTGCTATTTTTTTTCAAGTCATTTTTTGATATGAAAGTGAGTTAACTCACTTTATCTTGCCAAAATAATCTCAAGAGAAAGTGGGTTAACTCACTATAGTTAAACTAGGTTAATACAAAAGAAAACAAATTAAAAATTGAGTTAACCCTGTATAACTTTAGTCATGGGTTGGAGTTATCTCTAACCCCAACCCATTGCCAAACTGGTTAATGTGTCAGCTGATCACCTTAATGTGTGAATAAGTTGATGCATGGACATGTTAACATATTAGCATCTTCGTACATTACACTTTATGAATTAACATATTAACAAATTCATGTCTTAATAATGCGTAGATAATAATTATGAGAGGGGATGAAAAGGAAAACTCCATGCAAAAGTTGGACCAGAGAACAAAAAATTAGATAGATACTAGTAAAGGGAGGCAATTTTCTTGAAACAAACATGGTTGGTTTTTTGTTTTTTATTTAGTTTGAGTTATGGGATATGGAAAACTATATATGTAGAAGATAAGATACATGATTTTAGGGGGTTTGTGATCCTAATAAAACATAAAATTAAATATACATATCTGAGTTGGCCAAAATATTTGAGAATGCAGTATGTAATTGTAGTCACAACCTCGTTGAGACTTTAACTGTTTTTCCAATGTTAAATAACAGAGCCATCCTTAAATTAGATTTCATAAGATATGATCGTCTTAAAGGTAATTCTAATTTTTTTTAACATTTGCTAAAGAGTATTGAAATGTATAATTCATAATTATGGAAAATATTTAAACTTTACACAAGATGAATATCCGTCTAATACCTACTTCATATGGTGAAGGCGCATCTCAACCCGTGCTTTACCAAATCATTCCAAATTAAGATTTGTGAGTTCTATTATACAGATGTGTCATTTTTGTACCCAATTTTTGCTTGTCTAAATTTAATTTTGTAAAAAATTAAATCATTTTAATTTTATCATATGCACTCAAGTATGTAAATAGTAATTGTCGTACGACTTGTACGTCCAAAGGCACGTTTTCACATAATGCAATGGCCAATAGACGGATCACTCTATCAGCCAACAAATAAGAAAAAGGTTAGTTATTGGTAACGGTGATGGTCTGATATCATCATTCATCGTGTGGCGCTAGGGGTGCGACTGGGTTGGGTTCGGACTCGGAAATAGGGTTTTCGATTCTGATAGTGACCTGACTATTTTGTTTCTGGTTTCAATAAAATTGGAACAACTAATTTCGATTCCGTTCTAATTTTAATAATATTATTGGAATCGAAACTGGAAGGGGGTGTCGAGTGCGGGCCGCAGGTACAGCCCTATTGGGCGGGGTGAGGGGAAGAGGGAGGGCGGGGCGTTGCAACCACGAGGAGGGGGGGGGGGGGGGGGAGCTTACCTCTGGGGTGCAATGGCTGAAGATGGGGGCGGTGTCTGATGCAGAGGGGGGCTGTTACAGCAGAGGATGAGGGTAGGGCTGTTCATAATTCAATTTAAATCGAAAAATTGAACTGAACCGACCAGTTCAGTTCGGTTTGGGCCCCTACACAGTTCAGTTCGGTTTCATTTCCTGAAACCGAATAAACTGAATATATATATAATATGTACATTAATAACTCAAACAAAGTGTAGAGCAGTTGGTTGGCGCTGGGTGGCGTCGTGCTTGCGACATATTGAGTTCGAAATCAGCCTCCGTTAAATAGATTTTTTTGTCAAAAAAGGTGACATATTTGAGATTTGCTGTAAAAATATGCCAAAACTAGAATTCGAACATCCCACATATCACCTAAAGGGCTAGCGCCTTAGCCATCAAGGCAAACGCGCGATTGTGTAATAAATGACATTACACTTCGGTTTAAACCAAACCGAACCGAACTAGCCATCAAGGCAAGCGCGCGATTGTGTAATAAATGGCATTACACTTCGGCTTAAACTGAACCGAACCAGTTCGGTTCGGATTGACCTTGGGATTCGGTTTGGTTCGGTTTGACCAAAAAAATGAGTCAATCTGGATCTAACCGACTCATGTTCACCCCTAGATGAGGGTAGGCCACGAGAGTAGGCGAGGCGGAGACGCGGAGGGTGCCGGACCGCCGAGGAGGACATAGATGCGGAGGGGAAAGACACCGAGGCAGAGACGTGGAGGGTGTCGGGCTGCCGCCGAAGGACATAGATGTGGAGGGCAAAGACGCTGAGACAAAGACACGGACGAGGGCGAGAGGTGGAGGCAAAGACACAGAGTCCCACTTTCTAAAACAAGGTGGGGGGGGGGGGGGGGGGGGGACGAGGGGGGAGGGTGGGGCTGTAGGGCCGATTGGGGTTCTAAAGAAAAAAAAAGCCTTCCAAATTTGAATTCCCACCCCCATAATAAAGTTTTTAGACTCTTGATTCCGATTTTGATAAGCTATTGATATGAATTTTGGTTCTGAATTCGATATTTTATCAAAATCGGGTTGGACTATCAGATATGGATTCCGTTTGCAGCACTATGTGGCATCCGTCCATTGGATGAGAATCTTTTTGCCTATGCAATCCGTTGATGATCATTTTCACACTAAGTTGCCTTCTCGGCTCGACTATAACTAGACCAAATATGGTGATTGAAAACCCACAAGCAAAAATGAACTTTGGAAGGATGACTCAACACTGATGCTGGACCAAGATAGCTCAATCTCGAGTTGAGGACAAAGGCAAACAAAAGATGCCCACGAGGTTACATTTGAGAGGACACATACGATCCCCCATCAATAAGGCTAATCGTCGAACACACGTTCATAGTTCATAACAGTTGTTACCTCTCCACCACCTTGTAACGGCCGAAGAAGGGCCACTCCTCTAAAGTTCAGGGGAAGTAACTAAAATTTGCCCATGATCTGAACCTAGAGTGGGCGATGGGGGAGGTGATAGCGAAGTAACATTTGACGATCTTAACTTTAGAAGCGATCTTCCGATCGACTATAAAAGCAAAATGATGAGCACAGGTGTGAGGGACGAGGTTAACCCTTGGTAGCTCTCAGCCAAACCCCATTTTGATCACTCACTTTTCAACTCTTACTCGTTGTTCCTCTTACCTCTCGTAACACTTAACTTGATCATTGGAGAGTCGATTCTAAGAATCTCTTCTTATGATTAACTTTTGTGCAAGCAACGACGACTTTCTTCCTCCAATCTCATCAACACTCGGACAACAATCCTTCTCAGGCTCCCCTAAAATCAGCCTTCTCCATTTTTGTCGACCCCAAGAGAGTCGACGTCAACATATATATATCACTAAATAGTATCTACGAGATATTTATACCGAAATTACTTTTCAAGTCATCTCTCATTTTTTTTCCGCCTTTTCAACAAAGTTTCATAATTTTGATAAACAAATGTACTTTCTTTTCGAAGTACATTGAGTATGCACTTTCAGAATGCGGAAATTTATATTTTTAAGGATATTATATCTATGTATAATTTATTCCTCGTTTCTTTTTAAAGTCTCACGAGTTAAAGTACCCAAGAAGGCAATCTTACCTCGGGCGAGAAGTTGGGATAAAATATTATGCATCTCAGAAAGCTCCAATTAATTTATCTCAGTTATTAAGTCACTCTTTTACTTGTTAGAGAGAATAAAAAGAGAGATAATACAATAGAACCTACCACACACTCAATCAAGGACGGAGAAAGACTCGCAATCCTCCTTAAATATAAGTGGAGTGGATTTTACAAGTGAGTAACAAATATTTCTCAAATATAGCACAAGATGTGTCAGTCAAGGTTGAGAATAACGTCGTCCAACATAATTATTGATTTCAGTTATTTAAAAGGATTTTGATTCTTATTTTTTTTTAATTTTTTTTTAATTAGAGAATAATATATCGATTTTTGACTAAAATTTAAAATTGAGAAAAATTACTATTATCTATTTGAGAGAGAGAGAGAGAGGACATACCTTACTATATAGGTCACGAGAGGTCAGAGAA
>JACBKR010002952.1:0-31942 GCA_014218235.1 Colocasia esculenta | reverse complement strand
AGAGAGAGCGTCTATAGTGTGCACACGTGGCTGGGGTTGAGAGACTGTGGTGACGGGACGCCGAGCCACAGACCTAGCTGAGTCCTACATACTGTGTGTGTGAGTGTGTGTTACTGAGCCGTGAGGTTTGCAGTTTGGTAACGCACTCCTGTCAAGGAGACGCGTGGTTGTTACTAGTTTTAGTTGTGATGCGACGTGTATTTACTTTCTGTTTTTACTTCCGCACTTTAGTACTGCTGCCGGTGGGGTTACTTTCCCTATGGGTCTCTTTTCTTGAGACTCACTCCCCTCCCTTTCAGGTGGGTCGTCGTCGACTCCCGTTCCAAGCGAGTCTAGCCACTCCGGTGTTGGTGCGCCCTAGCTGCAGTGAGTAGTACTTTTTGTTGTACTTCTGTACTTAGCTCGGACTCTGAGTTGTACATGTTATGTTTCATGTATAGTGAAATTTTACAGCTTTACATGGTGTGTATCTTCTTATATATAGTCTCTTCGGACATCACTTTTTACCCTTCCGAGCTTGTCTCGTGGGTTAGCGGGTCAGAATTCGGGTTACTGGTTGGTTACTGGTAATGCGAATTTTGGGTCGCTACATATATAAATCCCTAGAAAGAGTCCTAGACTTACCCTAACCTATTACCCATGAAATTAGATCTCTCCCCAAGCCAATTAGTGGATAAATGCTAGAATAGGGGAGATAAATGTGAAAATTCGGAGTTAATTAATAAATAAATTAAAAAGTGGTAAGATAAATACTAAAAAGGATTATAAATATCCTAAAAAGAGTCATAATCCTATTCTAAACTATTACCCATGAATTTAGACTTCTCACCAAGCCTATTAGTAGATAAAGGCAAGAAATAAGGGGATAATAAGGAAAAATTAAGAGTTTGAAGGGAAAGAGAAGTTTTAAGAAAGTAGGACTTTTAGACCAAGCCATACACACCCTAATTCGATCCTACCACCCCATAGATCATTTCTGAAGCTCTAGGGGATGAAGGGAAGGCTGAAGAACGAAGGAGCAAGAGGAGGAGCTTGAAATGAGGAATTTCATCTCATTCTTCATCAAAAACCCTAGCTTTTAATTCTTGCAACGAAAGATAGGCAATCTCTCAAGATAAAATCGTAGAAATATTACCTTAGGTAGATTTCATGATCCTCTTCAAAAGCCTCTAGTCTGCTACATTTTGCTCATCCATTTGGGCGAATTTAATTCGTGAACCCCTACTGTTACCATGAACCGAAATCTCATGTTTTCTCTAATTCCCCACATGTACTTGTTCTCATGTCATGATAAAATTTTCATATATACTGAATCATATTAGCTTTCAAACGGCCCTAGTCTTGCTCTATTTCGATCTCCCATTAGGGAGAATTAATTCTTTGAATCTCTACCATAACCATGCACCCAACCCTTCATGTTTGCTTGTGAACTCCGTGCATACTTCATCCCACACCATGAGAAATTTCTCATAAATACTACATCTTATTATCTTTCAAAAGCCTCTAGTTTCAGAATTTTTCATCATGTATTCATCTCTAATTAATTCATTGAACCCTAACTGTGCTGTTTAGGTCATCAGAATGTAACATGTTCAAAGCATGCCTAAATCTTGTCTAATTTCAATTAATCATGTATAATGATAGATCTATGTGTCTACTTTCATTTGAAACTAGATTCGTGATTTTTGGGTCATTATACAATTTTATATTGAATTTAGAAGAGCCCTATAAATCTGATCAACCCTGGAAAAAGAGAAAAAGGGTCAGACTCTCCTGATATCGCGACGGCGCGACCCGCCGCGATATCAGCCGGGTCGTGTCCCACTGGCACGTCGCGTTGAGAATGCGGCGGCCTATGCCGTCACGTTTGCACCCCTAAACCGGGCCTGGGCCGGTTCGCTTGTCGCGCCCAGCCGCCTTGTCGCGACCTGGAGTCGTGACGGGTACCCCCATCGCGTTAACAAAAAAACAGCCAGAACTTGAAATTACTTATATACCCTTGCTCTACTTGCTACTTAGCCATTGTTTAGCCTTAATTAAACATTGTTATTCATAATTTGATCTGAATAAATATTAATGTGCAATAAATTTCATGAATCTAATTAATTAAAAGCTTTGTGCACAATCCATCATGCTCTTTTGATTTCATACACTTGCACACACTTAACCATCATGTTGCCATTAAACTTTAGTAAATTACTCAATAATATATCTGGTAATTAAGTGAAACTAATTACCTAATTTTCCTATTATTTAAATGACACATGTCTTCATTTTATTATCGCGTGATTTGTACACCGTTATCGTGTCCCACTGCCTTCGAGCACTCGGGGCAAGACAGATAATGTTTCGTTACAAATTTTCTCTTGACTTGGACCACCTC
This sequence comes from Colocasia esculenta, assembly GCA_014218235.1. Classification (NCBI taxonomy): domain Eukaryota; kingdom Viridiplantae; phylum Streptophyta; class Magnoliopsida; order Alismatales; family Araceae; genus Colocasia; species Colocasia esculenta. Next base: position 29,559 of record JACBKR010002952.1, on the reverse strand, counting down.
TCCATCGGGAATACTCTCGGCTGGACCAGGGACTCCTTGTCAGGGCCTCCGTAAGTCGGCGCACGTCCTTAGTCAACGAGCTAGTTGTACCTTTAAATCCCGTTACACTCTTAGGGATCAGTACGATCCAAACGGCCTTAGTGAGATCTCTCTTATCTTGTGATCACGTCGACCACCTGGCTCGTGTACACAGCACGGCTAGTGGGGCAGGTGTGACTTCTACCAGACTGTCGGTACCCGACTTGGTGCTGTGCAACCGTTACTATCATGGTTTAACGTTGTTTTACGTTTATACCCCTATCTCATCTACTATCCTTATACTCTTATCTATTCACGTTCACTCTACTATCTCTCTATCATCTAGTACTCTCTTGAGACTCGAGCTGTTGTGGCTCCCATTACTTGTACGATACATGACTGTTTAGCGCCATAATATGGGTCCGGTGACCCTACTGACTTGAATGCCTACTGTGCAAGGCACAGAGAGTGTCCGAGGGGCTCCAATCTAGTCCTAGGGGCAGAGAGCCACCCGAAAATACCTGCAGGGGCTATTGACGGTGTTCTGCATTGCACCGGTTCTGATTGACTATACTAACTTGGCTAGACATCTAATTGTTTGACTATTAGTCTGAGGAGTTCAGACATACTGTACTATCGTTAAACGGCTACTGTCCCAAAGTGACTATTGTCGTACTCGACTAGTGCACTGTGGTGCAACCATACACGTTATCTCATTACATGTTATCTCACATGCTATCTCTTTACATGCAATCTCGTTACACGCTATCTTGATATACAAGCTATCTCGTTACACGCCACCTTGATACAAGCTATCCCATTACATGTATTTTGATACACGCTATCTTGTTATACACTATCTTGTTACACGCTATCTCGTTATATTGTCATCCTAATTTTGCAATACTCTTGAGAAATGTATTATCGTTCACTTGTTATCTTGTACTATTACTCTCTTGACTATACATGATCGTTCTCTCTAGTTACCTGTGTTAAAGTCATTAATCACTTAAAGCTTGCTTGTTTACACGAGATATTAATTCTAGTGAGCGTTATCGCTCACCCTTCGTTATTTGTTATTGTGTTTTCAGGTAAGTCAAGTGACGACCTTACTCACAACAACAGGATTAGACTGGAGTGATGAGCGTCCTAGAGTCATAGCGATGGATTGTCCCCAGTACCCTAGAGTTAGTTTAGTTAGTTGCTTAGTTATCATTTCCAAATGTAATGAAGTCATTGAGCCCTATGCTTGGCTCTGAATTAGTGGTTGTAATAGTTTAGATGAATTATCAATAAAATGACGAGTTTTATTGCAATTATTGTTCATTAGATGCTCTGATATTTACGAATGTATGTGTAATTTACATTACCATACTTGTTGTTCATGCCTCCCCGATTTATTCCGCTGCTAAATTGGCGGACATGACAGGTGGTATCAAAGCCTAGGATGTCCTTAATAAGATATTTTAAGTCTAGGATGTTCTAGGTGGACTGCCCTAACACGTGTCTAAGTCAACCACCATACCTATGTGAGAATTGGGTAGAACTATGGTTAAGTTCTGAATACATTTATCTATATATATATGTATCAACTTGGTAATACTTTAGCACCCAAAGTCTAAAAAGAAAGAAATAAGTGTTATTGCTAGCAGGAGATTAGTGGAGATGGCTGGCGAGCGTGCACAAATGCGGAACTTGCAAAGGACCGTACAGGAGTTAACTCAAGCCCTTAACAACGTGATTCAAGTAGGAGCAAGAAATATTCCGAGTAAATTGGTAGTCGTATCATATCATATGAATTTGGGGACCAATTCTATTTAAGTGGGGGAGGATGTAGTATCCCAGAAAATCCATTAATTAAAATTATGGATAAATTGAAATTTTATCAATTAATAAATTCAATCAGTTGAAAAGGTACACATTATTATCACATGCGTATAAACTCCTATAAAAATTTCATAAAATAATGGTTATATTTAAATAATGTTCTCTGATGACCCATCATGGAATTTGGGTATAGAAAAATCATTTAGATCGAGTTTAAGAAATTATGCGACTTATTAGCTTAATTAAGGAATAAGTCGGAGAACCCATTATTTTATGAGCAAAGTGGTTTATAAATAAAAATAAACATGTGGGTAGACTTTAAATAATATGGTCGATAGCCCATTATGATATATGGACCAACGGACAATCTTGGCCCATGAATAAATTCTCTAAAAAGGATAATTAAAAATCCAATAAGTAAAGTAAGAACATGGGTTGTATAATTTAGCTCACATGAGTTATTGGACCAAGAGTAAAAGCCCAAAAGATGAAGATTAGAAATATTGGCATAAATAATATTTAATCAAATTAGAAATATGAAATTACTTGAATAAGTGTGATAAATAGATTTACATAAGGATAAATGGTGAATAATTAGGAATTAAATCAATACCCATTAAGTCAAATTAGTAATGGGTTTTGTTAATGGACCTAACATGGATTGTTGGCCCAAATAGGAAGAGCTCATCATGAGATGGGAGTTAATTAAGTGAAATTCGGATTAAATATAGTAATAATTAGAAAAAGGTTAAGATAAATAATAAATGACATATATAAATCCCTAAAAAGAGTCCTAGACTTACCCTAACCTATTACCCATGAAATTAGATCTCTCCACAAGCCAATTAGTAGATAAATGCTAGAATAGGGGAGATAAATGTGAAAATCTGAGTTAATTAATAAATAAATTAAAAAGGGGTAAGATAAATACTAAAAAGGGTTATAAATATCCTAAAAAGAGTCCTAATCCTATTCTAAACTATTACCCACGAATTTAGACTTCTCCCCAAGCCTATTAGGTAGATAAAGGCAAGAAATAAGGGGATAATAAGAAAAAAATTAAGAGTTTGAAGGGAAAGAGGAGTTTTAAAAGTAGGACTCTTAACCAAGCCATACACACCCTAATTCAACCCTACCACCCCATAGATCATTTCTGAAGCTCTAGGGGATGAAGAGAAGGCTGAAGAATGAAGGAGCAAGAAGGGAGGAGCTTGGAAATGAGGAATTTCATCTCGTTCTTCATCAAAACTCTAGCTTTTCATTCTTGCAACGAAAGGTAGGCAATCTCTCAAGCTAAAATCGTGAAAATATTACCCTAGGTAGATTTCATGATCCTCTTCAAAAACCTTTGTTCTGGTTGCATTTCGCTCATCCATTTGAGCGAACTTAATTCGTGAAGCCCTGCCATTACCATGAACCGAAATCTCATGTTTTCTCTAATTCCCCACATGTACTTGCTCTCAGGCCATGATAAAATTTTCATATATATTGAATTTTATTAGCTTTCAAACGGCCCTAGTCTTGCTCTATTTCGATCTCCCATTAGGGAGAATTAATTCTTTGAATCTCTGTCATAACCATGCATCTGACCCTTCATGTTTACTTGTGAACTCCGTGCATACTTGATCCCACACCATGAGACAATTCTCATAAATACTACATATTGTTAGCTGTCAAACGTCTCTAGTTTCAGAATTTTTCATCATGTATTCATCTCTAATTAATTCGTTGAACCCTGACTGCGCCTATTTAGGTCATCAGAATGTAACCTATTCAAAGCATGCCTAAATCTTGTCTAATTTCAAATTAATCATGCATGATGATATATCTATGTGTCTATTTTCATTTGAAACTAGATTCGTGATTTTTGGGTCATTATACGATTTTATATTGAATTTAGAAGAGCCCTCTATCAAATCTGATCAACCCTGGAAAAAGGGAAAAAGGGCCAGACTCTCCTGATATCGCGACGGCGCGTCCCGCCGCAATATCAGCCGGGTCGCGTCCCACTGGCACGTCACGTTGAGAACACGGCGGCCTATGCCATCACGTTTCCACCCCTGAACCAGGCCTGGGGCCAGTTCGCTTGTCGCGCCCACCCGCCTTGTCGCGACCTGGAGTCGCGACGGGTACCCCCGTCGCGTTAACAGAAAAATAGCCAGAACTCGAAATTACTTATATACCCTTGTTCTACTTGCTAATTAGCCATTGTTTAGTCTTAATTAAACATTATTATTCTAATTTGATCTGAATAAATATTATGTGTAATAAATTGCAAGAATCTAATTAATTTAAAAGCTTTGTGCACAATCCATCATGCTCTTTTGATTTCATACACTTGCACACACTTACCATCATGTTGCCATTAAACTTTAGTAAATTACTCAATAATGTATCTGATAATTAAGTGAAACTAATTACTTAATTTCCCTATTATTTAAATGACACATGTCTTCATTTTATTCGCGTGATTTGTACACCGTTATCGCGTCCCTCTGCCTTCGAGCACTCGGGGCAAGACAGACAACGTTTTGTTACACATTTTCTCTTGACTTGGACCACTTCTCCATCGGGAATACTCTCGACTAGACCAGAGACTCCTTGTCAGGGCCTCCGTAAGTCTTCTTGACTTTGGCGCACGTCCTTAGTCAACGAACTGGTTGTACTTTAAATCACGTTACACTCTTAGGGATCAGTACGATCCAAACGGCCTTAGTGAGATCTCTCTTATCTTGTGATCATGCCGGACGACCTAGCTCGTGTACACAGCATGACTAGTGGGGCGGGTGTGACTTCTACCAGACTGCCGGTACCCGACCTGGTGCTGTGCAACCGTACTATCATGGTTTAACGTTGTTTTACGTTTATACCCCTATCTCATCTACTATCATTATACTCTTATCTATTCACGTTCACTCTACTATCTCGTATATTCATCTAGTACTCTCTTGAGACTCTTGAGCTATTGTGGCTCCCATTACTTGTACGATACATGACTGTCTAATGCCATAATATGGGTCCGTGACCCTTCTGATTTGAATGCCTACTGTGCAGGGCACGGAGAGTGTCCGAGGGGCTCCAATCTAGTCCTGGGGGCAGAGAGCCACCCGAAAATACCTGCAGGGGCTATTGACGGTGTTCTGTATTGCACCGGTTCTGATTGACTATACTAACTTGGTTAGACATCTAATTGTTTGACTATTAGTCTGAGGAGTTCAGATGTACTGTACTATCGTTAAACGGCTACTATCCCAAAGTGACCATTGCCGTACTCGACTAGTGCACTGTGGTGCAACCATACACGTTATCTCATTACATGTTATCTCTTTACACGCTATCTCTTTACATGCAATCTCGTTACACGCTATCTTGATATACAAGCTATCTCGTTACACGCCACCTTGATACAAGCTATCCCATTACATGTCATTTTGATACACACTATCTTGTTATACACTATCTTGTTACACGCTATCTCGTTATATTCTCATCCTAATTTTGCAATACTCTTGAGAAATATATTATCGTTCACTGTTTCTCTTACTATTACTCTCTTGACTACACATGATCGTTCTCTCTAGTTAACATGCATTACAAGACATTAATCACTTAAAGCTTGCTTGTTTACACGAGATATTAAGTTCTAGTGAGCGTTATCACTCACCCTTCGTTATTTATTATTGTGTTTTCAGCTAAGTCAAGTGACGACCTTACTCACAACAACGGGATTGGACTGGAGTGATGAGCGTCCTGGAGTCATAGCGATGGATTGTCCCTAGTACCCTAGAGTTAGTTTAGTAGTTGTTTAGTTATCATTTCCAAATGTAATGAAGTCATTGAGCCCTATGCTTGGCTCTGAATTAGTGGTTGTAATAGTTTAGATGAATTATCAATAAAATGACGAGTTTTATTGCAATTATTGTTCATTAGATGCTCTGATATTTGCAAATGTATACGCAATTTACATTACCATACTCGTTGTTCATGCCTCCCCGATTTATTCCGCTGCTAAATTGGCGGGGCATGACACCATTAGTACAACCCATTGCTAATTTAGCTTAATGGGCTTTGATTTAATCTCTTTTATTTCAATTATTATCTCTTTAATCTAATTTAATTTCATTTATCACATTTATTAATTAAATTTTTTATTTTATTTAGGATTTAAAAATCAAGGTTGCTACACTTCTTGTTCGGAAAGAGAAGAAGACCAGTATGGGCTGGGTGTTGTATATCCTTAAGGGGGACTATACCCTTGGTTAGTGAAATCCCAAGAGTTTACTTGGGAACTTGATGTAGGACCTCCATTTGGAAAGGTCGAATCAAGATAAATCTCTGTGTCTTGTGTGTATTTGCTTCCACGCCTTTAATTTCCATTGCACACGCTTATTTATACTAACCAAACATTTTCAAGTAGTGATTTTTGTTTTAGTTTTCAGATTATCTATCCCCTCTAGGTTAGTCTTCCTGCCATATCAAGTGGGCCGACAAAAATATTTACAAAAGAGAAGGAAGAAGGAAGGAGAAGTCAGAGCAGGTGTGTGTGTGTGTGTGTGTGTGGTGTGTGTGTGTTGTGTGTGTGTGTGTGTGTTGTGTGTGTGTGTGTTGTGTGTGTGTGTGTGGTGTGTGTGTGTGTGTGATAAATACATTTGGTCTGGGCATCCGAAATCACATTTGAATGTGATACATCTAATTTTTTAATATGCTAAGATCTAATTTGAAATATGTTTAGGCAATTGGTAAGAAAATCTGATCTATTTTGATTAACATTCTCTTTTAATTAATTGGAATTAGTAATTCGATGAATATGAATGTAACACCCCGAAAATTCGGTAATTGAAAAATTATAAATAAATCGAAAACGATAAAAATCAATATTTGTGAAATAGCAAAAATGCACGTGTCATTATCATACATACAAAAACCCATTAGAAAAATTTCATAAAAATCATAGTTCAACTCTAAATAATACTCCCTAATGACCCACAAAGAAATTCGTGCAAAGGAAAATCGAATGGTCCAAGTTTAAGGCGTTTTATGACTGAGTGTCGTAATCAGGGAATAAGTCAGGAAATTATTATCACACATACTTAGATGAGTCAGAAAATTTAAATAAAAATCATAGATGGACTTCAAATAATATCCTCTAATGACCAATCAAGAAATTTGGGTCAATAAAATTCATTTGGGGTATGTTTAAGAGTTATTGTGACTTATTGTCGTAATTAGAAAATAAGTTGGACAACCCATTATCAGGTGTATAAAATGAGATCATAAACTAAATGAGAAATTTATGGTGGACTTCAAACAATATGTGGGGATAGTCCATAAAAGAAATCGGATCAATGGACAACGTAAGACCCATGAACAAATTCAAGTATGAAATTAGTAAATAAATAATTCCGTATTATCGGAATAATAGAACTTACGTACCACTATCGTACGTAAGAAAACACATCGAAAAATTCCGTAAAAATTATAAACCAACCCTAAATATTATCCCTAAGCGTTCCACGAAGGAATTCGTGCAACGGAAAATCTGATTGGCCGAGTATGTGTCACATGTGACCAAGTTACCCGAATTAGGAAACTAAGTCGGAAAATTGTTAACACGGAAAAAATAACCCAACCATAAATTAAATAAACATATTGGAGAGACTTCCACACCATGTATTAATTACCCATTAACAAGATTTGGGCCAATGGAGCACACTTGGCCCAAGGATAGAAATTGGGACAAGAAAATACCAGAAATTCGTGTATGTAATTATGCAGTGATTAGGGAGGGCAATTTAGGGTTAAAATAAGGGTGATTAGTCATGTAAGGTAAGCCAAAACCGGACCCCAACCCTAAGAGGAGGTTTCCTAAACCTTTGCTACCTCCTTTGGGTGAGAGAATCCCAGATTTTGGAAAGTAGAAAGCAGAATTCGCAGCCCCTTTCCTAGTCCCATTGGGACATGAATTAGAATCCTAAAACTATAAGGACTCCTCACAAAACGTTTAGGGAAGAGTTAGCAACGAGTTGGGGTCATGAGCAGCAAGTTTGGAGCGCTGGAGGTGTGGAGAACGGCTGGGGAAAACGTGGTCTTCCTCAACCTCGCTCTGCATCAACCCAGAAATCTACAGAGAGTTATTAGCATTCAAAGGTAGGTGTTCTCGAGCCAAGATTAAAGAAAACCAACACCATCATGTAGTTCTTCGAGTCTAGGTTCATTTGCACTTGGTTTGACTAATTTTCATGGAGTATACATTGTGTATTCGTAGTTGTCCCTAAGTCTCGCACAGTTAGGGCTTTTCATTCTTCTTATTATGCACCAATTTGATGCCGAATTAGACTAAACTTCTTCATGAAAGTTCTTCTACTTGTAGTCACGATCATCTTTTATGTTGGACATTTTGTCCAAAAGTCTTTCGTTAGAGAGTTATAGGCATGGTAAGAGAGTCACTGCATGATACTGCGATTTCGGGCTGCACTTAGCTTTATGTTCTTCATATATTTCTGGGATTGAGACCGAATTAGATCAAACCCCCAACATCAAAGTTCTTCTACTAGTTGTCCTCGTCATATTTCATGTTGAACATTTTGTCTAAATGTCATTTTTTAGAGAGTTATAAGAGGGGTAAGTAAATCGCTGCATGAGATGTTTTTCGGGTTACCCTTGACCTATATGTTTTCTGGGAAGGCCTCTAGTGTCGACACTACCTGATCTAGTGTCGACACACTGTCCCAAATTAGCCCAAAAGGTGTTCTGGGAAGGCCTCTAGTGTCGACACTACTTGATCTAGTGTCGACACACTGTCCCAGATTGGCACAAAAGGTTTTCTGGGAAGTCTCTAGTGTCGACACTACCTGATCTAGTGTCGACACTACTTGACCAGTTCTGCATTATTTTGCCTTGTGTTTGAAGCATTGTGTCGACACCAGTAAGGGGTGTGTCGACACTACCCTTGCAAAAAAATTGCATATCTTGGGTCTGATCATTACATGATGTCTACTAGCATGTGCATGATGTTATATAGTATGCATGGACCTAAAAGAAATCAACCCATTGAAAAATGGTAATGATACGAATATGATTCTAATGTGTAATTGTGATTGTCCTTATGTTCATTGGATTATCTTGTGATCTTTCCTATTGTCAATTGAAATGATAAGAATTGTTGTGAATATGGGGATGAATACATGTTAGTATGGACTTGTTAGTGAAGTTAATATCATGATTTGCATATGAGTTTCAATAGTTACATGCTTTCCGGTGTTCCATTAATTATTTGTCCATATGCATACATGCTAGGAAAGATCCGTGACTCGTCACTTACACATTTGCACGAGTAGGCACACCCTTCTTGGGGAATTGGGAGCTCTCTGCCGGTTATTCTGAATTGGTAGACTAGCGACCTTTTCCTTAAGACCTCCGTAAGTCTCCGCTCTCTATGGATTTCCACATAGATGCCGAGCTGGCTGTACCATGAAGTACCCTGGAGATAGAAAGCACATGTCCTGCATACGATCTGTCTTTAGAAACATCCTCATGTCAACATTAATGGATTATGAAACATGATACGTCGTTATACTGCCTTTTGTTCTCTTGAGCTATTTGTCATACTTGACTCTATGAATGATCATGTTCCTTTTACTATGAGCTTGTCATTGAAACTCTGTGGCCATAATATGAATATGTTTGTTCGGCACAACGTGGGACTTCGGTCCATTTGACCAATGCCTGTGCAATAGGGGCCCTGTCTGGTCCTGGGGAGGAGCGCCCCAACGTACTTATTAACCGCGGGAGTATGGACTCTTGGTGCTTGGCATAGCACAACGAACACGCAAGATTGTGAAAATGTGCCTTTGTTTGATATGATAAGTTTGATCTGATATGATATGATAAGATTTGATATGATACGTCTGATCATGTGAACGCATGATATCTGTTTGAATATGGCCAATCTCTTTGATACGATTCTACTCTTGAAATATCTGTCCATTGTATATGCAACTCGACATGTGATCTGAAATGATACCCGTTCTACTCTGCTATTCAATCTGTTAGTATTGCATGCATTGTCATCATATACATGTTCATATCTTGCCTAATTAAAATGTTAATCACGTATATTAGTGCCCGCACAATATTGAGATGTAAATCCTACTGAGCTAGTTCGCTCACCCTATCATCCTGCCCTTTTCAGGTAGTGATGAGGAACCAGTGGAGTCCGATGGGCAGGGCAAGAGTGATGAGCACCCGCCATATGAGGAGTTGACAGTTTAGAAATAGACATTTGAGTAGTCGATGTATTAGAGAAACATTTTATTTGAATAATGAACCCTTTTCAGTGAGTTCTTTCTATGTAAGGTTTTAACTAGTGGATTGAAATGGAATAAAGAGTACCTTTGATGACGTTATTATGATCTGAAATGTGTGGTTATATGTAATTGTTACTCTGCGTTACTCAACTGTGATACGTCTATTTGTATCGTTCACGCCTCCCGGTATTTATTCCGCTGCTAAATATCGGGGCGTGACAGTTGGTATCAGAGCCCTAAACTTTAGGGTCCAAGGGAATAGGAACATAGGATGAAACTAGATCACACGAGTCAAAATCTGTCGTACCTAATGTGAGCTTGGGTAGAACCATGGGAATAGAAGTCACATGTGATATATTTAGATGACTGACTTATATTAATATCTTGAAGGTACTTAATACCTTAACGCTGCCGAACGAGCCGGGCTTCCCCTAAGTCCTAGGCAATTAGGAATGATAGGATAAGTGTCATTATAACCCTCAGCTTGTGTCAAGAACTTTGTACCTACCTGGTGAGATTGGTAGAAACTTGGGCTTAGTCCAAAATTTTATTAATAACTAAATAATTGTAAGTTACAAGGCATCAACGAGGAGTAAAGAAGACTGACCGTGTGATAGTTTGTTTTGAAGGAACTTAAATAAACAGCAATGGAGGATATACCTACACCATCTATGGACGGACAAAGAGCGGTCCAAAGATTAACCAAAGCACTACGACAAGCTGCTCAACTGTTAGAGGATGCCCTAATAATGGCTAAGGGAGATACAAATGGAAAGGAAAGGTCTAGGATGACAAAGGAGTTGGCGAAACTAATAAGAAAGAACAAATTACAACCACAGGAAGCTCCAAACCCATAGCTAGAGAGAAACGGCCCCACCATAGTAATAGATCGCACAAGAGAAAGAAGTGCAAGAAGTGCAATAAGAAACTAGCCTACGCTCCTGCAGAAAGATGCCAGCATTGCAACAGAATAAATCATCGGTCCGAGGAGTGCTGGAAATTTCAGAACAAATGTTTCCGTTGTGGTAGCCAAGACCACAAGGTTAAGGATTGCCCAATGGAGAAATTGAGCTCAGGAAAAATGGCAGCACAACCCAAATAGGAGGTAAAGGAGAGGTATCATTTCTAACTCGTTTTTATTTGACCCTGAAGTGACATCATCAATCAATCATTATGTCATGAGTAAATTCACAATTTGATTCCCTGTAAGTCCAGCCCGTAAACACATGTGAATTGGGGACCAAATTCTTTTAAGTGGGGGAGGATGTAACACCCCGAAAATTCGGTAATTGAAAAATTAGAAATAAATCGAAAACGATAAAAATCAATATTTGTGAAATAGCAAAAATGCACGTGTCATTATCATACATACAAAACCCATTAGAAAATTTCATAAAAATCATAGTTCAACTCTAAATAATACTCCCTAATGACCCACAGAGAAATTCGTGCAAAGGAAAATCGGATGGTCCAAGTTTAAGGCGTTTTATGACTGAGTGTCGTAATCAGGGAATAAGTCAGAAATCATTATCACACATACTTAGATGAGTCAGAAAATTTAAATAAAAATCATAGATGGACTTCAAATAATATCCTCTAATGACCAATCAGAAATTTGGGTCAATAAAATTCATTTGGGGTATGTTTAAGAGTTATTGTGACTTATTGTCGTAATTAGGAAATAAGTTGGACAACCATTATCAGGTGTATAAAATGAGATCATAAACTAAATGAGAAATTTATGGTGGACTCCAAACAATATGTGGGGATAGTCCATAAAAGAAATCGGATCAATGGACAACAAGACCCATGAACAAATTCAAGTATGAAATTAGTAAATAAATAACTTCCGTATTATCGGAATAATAGAACTTACACCACTATCGTACGTGAGAAAACACATCGAAAATTCCGTAAAAATTATAAACCAACCCTAAATATTATCCCTAAGCGTTCCACGAAGGAATTCGTGCAACGGAAAATCTGATTGGCCGAGTATGTGTCACATGTGACCAAGTTACCCGAATTAGGAAACTAAGTCGGAAAATTGTTAACACGAAAAAAAAACCCAACCATAAATTAAATAAACATATTGGAGAGACTTCCAACACATGTATTAATGACCCATTACAAGATTTGGCCAATGGAGCACACTTGGCCAAGGATAGAAATTGGGACAAGAAAATACCAGAAATTCGTGTATGTAATTATGCAGTGATTAGGGAGGGCAATTTAGGGTTAAAATAAGGGTGATTAGTCATGTAAGGTAAGCCAAAACCGGACCCAACCCTAAGAAGGTTTCCTAAACCTTTGCTACCTCCTTTGGGTGAGAGAATCCCAGATTTTGGAAAGTAGAAAGCAGAATTCGCAGCCCCTTTCCTAGTCCATTGGGACATGAATTAGAACCTAAAACTATAAGGACTCCTCACAAAATGTTTAGGAAGGGTTAGCAACAAGTTGGGGTCGTGAGCAGCAAGTTTGGAGCGCTGGAGTGTGGAGAACGGCTGGGGAAAACGTGGTCTTCCTCAACCTCGCTCTGCATCAACCCAGAAATCTGCAGAGAGTTATTAGCATTCAAAGGTAGGTGTTCTCGGCCAAGATTAAAGAAAACCAACACCATCATGTAGTTCTTCGAGTCTAGGTTCATTTGCACTTGGTTTGACTAATTTTCATGGAGTATACATTGTGTATTCGTAGTTGTCCCTAAGTCTCGCACAGTTAGGGCTTTTCCCGTTCTTCTTATTATGCACACGATTTGATGCCGAATTAGACTAAACTTCCTTCATGAAAGTTCTTCTACTTGTAGTCACGATCATCTTTTATGTTGGACGTTTTATCCAAAAGTCTTTCGTTAGAGAGTTATAGGCATGGTAAGAGAGTCATTGCATGATACTGCGATTTCGGGCTGCACTTAGCTTTATGTTCTTCATATATTTCTCTGGATTTGAGACCGAATTAGATCAAACCCCCAACATCAAAGTTCTTCTACTAGTTGTCCTCGTCATATTTCATGTTGAACATTTTGTCTAAATGTCATTTGTTAGAGAGTTATAAGAGGGGTAAGTAAATCGCTGCATGAAATGTGTTTTCGGGTTACCCTTGACCTATATGTTTTCTGGGAAGGCCTCTAGTGTCGACACTACCTGATCTAGTGTCGACACACTGTCCCAAATTAGCCCAAAAGGTTTCTGGGAAGGCCTCTAGTGTCGACACTACTTGATCTAGTGTCGACACACTTGACGACACCTGTCCCAGTTTGGCACAAAAGGTTTTCTGGGAAGGTCTCTAGTGTCGACACTACCTGATCTAGTGTCGACACTACTTGACCAGTTCTGCATTATTTTGCCTTGTGTTGAAGCATTGTGTCGACACCAGTAAGGGGTGTGTCGACACTACCTTTGCAAAAAAATTGCATATCTTGGGTCTGATCATTACATGCTGTCTGCTAGCATGTGCATGATGTTATATAGTATGCATGGACCTAAAAGAAATCAACCCATTGGTAATGATACGAATATGATTCTAATGTGTAATTGTGATTGTCCTTATGTTCATTGGATTATCTTGTGATCTTTCCTATTGTCAATTGAAATGATAAGAATTTGTTGTGAATATGGGGATGAATACATGTTAGTATGGACTTGTTAGTGAAGTTAATATCATGATTTGCATATGAGTTTCAATAGTTACATGCTTTCCGGTGTTCCATTAATTATTTGTCCATATGCATACATGCTAGAAAGATCCGTGACTCGTCACTTACACATTTGCACGAGTAGGCACACCCTTCTTGGGGAATTGGGAGCTCTCTGCCGGTTATTCTGAATTGGTAGACTAGCGACCTTTTCCTTAAGACCTCCGTAAGTCTCCGCTCTCTATGGATTTCCACATAGATGCCGAGCTGGCTGTACCATGAAGTACCCTGGAGATAGAAAGCACATGTCTGCATACGATCTGTCTTTAGAAACATCCTCATGTCAAGACATTAATGGATTATGAAACATGATACGTCGTTATACTACCTTTTGTTCTCTTGAGCTATTTGTCATACCTTGACTCTATGAATGATCATGTTCCTTTTACTATGAGCTTGTCATTGAAACTCTGTGGCCATAATATGAATATGTTTGTTCGGCACAACGTGGGACTTCGGTCCATTTGACCAATGCCTATGCAATAGGGGCCCTGTCTGGTCCTGAGGAGGAGCGCCCCAACGTACTTATTAACCGCGGGAGTATGGACTCTTGGTGCTTGGCATAGCACAACGAACACGCAAGATTGTGAAAATGTGCCTTTGTTTGATATGATAAGTTTGATCTGATATGATATGATAATTTGATATGATACGTCTGATCATGTGAACGCATGATATCTATTTGAATATGGCCAATCTCTTTGATACGATTCTACTCTTGAAATATCTGTCCATTGTATATGCAACTCGACATGTGATCTGAAATGATACCCGTTCTACTCTGCTATTCAATCTGTTAGTATTGCATGCATTGTCATCATATACATGTTCATATCTTGCCTAATTAAAATGTTAATCACGTATATTAGTGCCCGCACAATATTGAGATGTAAATTCTATGAGCTAGTTCGCTCACCCTATCATCCTGCCCTTTTCAGGTAGTGATGAGGAACCAGTGGAATCCGATGGGGCCGGGCAAGAGTGATGAGCACCCGCCATATGACGTTGATAGTCTAGGAATAGTTTTTGAGTAGTCGATGTATTGGAGAAATATTTTCATTTGAATAATGAACTCTTTTCAGTGAGTTCTTTCTATGTAAGGTTTTAACTAGTGGATTGAAATGGAATAAAGAGTACCATTGATGGCGTTATTATGATCTGAAATGTGTGGTTATATGTAGTTATTCTGCGTTACTCACTGTGATATGTCTATTGTGTCGTTCATGCCTCCCGGTATTTATTCCGCTGCTAAATATCGGGCGTGACAATGAATGATTGAATGTGTTACTTATTTATATTTATTTTAGGTATCTTTTCTTGCATACTTTATGTGGTGGCGTTTTCCTATTTGGGCCGGAGCCAAACGGGCCTCCACTGAAGAAGATGGGAAGATGAACGCCAGTGCGGACGGAAGCCTGCAAGACCAGAACGGGATCAGGGAGCCCGGTTGAAGAACCGGGGAGTACCCTCCGATGCCTAAGTCAGTAGGAAACTTGAGAGGCTTGAGGAAGGAAGGTTCAGTGGTGTGTGTCGCTCGAGGATGAGTGTGAGTCTGTGAGACCACCTACCTCTGCATGGAGGTTACCTAAGCCTGTTTATAGGCGAGGTCTTGAGAGAGGGGAACGGAACGTCCCTTCATGACGCCGAAAGGACGCGTCGGTTGGCACCCTTGGCGGGGAGTTATGCGTTGAGGCGCCCGTTGAGGGCTCTGCAGTTATTGTTCTCTTGAACGTGGGGCTCGTGCGGTGCTGCCGTAGTAACTGCTGCTAGGCGGTGAGGAGCTTCTCTACTCTCCCTGGTCAGGTGGTACTGGACCGACAGCCTGCTCGGCAGCTGGACCAACTGTTCGGTGCCTGGTACCCGGACGCATAGGTTGTGCAGACGAGGCCGCATCGTGCTTTGAACAGGGTCTACTCGGTGAGTTAGACCGAACAGGCTGGGGGTATCCAGAGATCACCCTTGGAGGCCTGGAGGTCACCGGGCGCGGAGACTGCGCGGTGCCCGGTGCTCGGTGCTTTGGCGATTGCGGGCTTGAGCAAGAGCCACCAGATCTGCTCGGTAAGGATACATCCTATTCGAGCAGCATTGCGTGGTGTTCGGAAACTGCCACTGGGACCCTTGGGGGTTTGGTAGCTGAAGTGTGTTTGGCAGCCGGTTGACTGAAGCCGAGGACACGTGGCGCGAGGGCCATTGCCGCTTTGCCTTGCTGGGTCTTGATGGGCCCATGGGCCTAGGAGGCTAGAATATCCTCTACACTTGCCCCCCACCCTCTCATCTGCTCGGACGTGATCGTGAGCACTTGAGAGGGGAATGTCTGTCTGAATCGTCGAATGAGGGACTTCGTGTCTGCGGTGGAGCTGCCTGATCGCGATGAGGCGACGTCCTCTGGGGAGCACATGTAAGGAGGTCGGAGATCTAGATGCCGCTTTGGAGAGCGTGGCTGCCGAACTGGTGGCAGGCGAGGTTGCGCCCTCTGCCGAGCGGACCGCTGGGACGGCTGAAGTGGGCGCGGAGTCCGAAGCGGATTGCATGACTAGGCGTACTCCTGTAGTGCATGGAGGTGTGCTCGACGACGATGTAGCCGGTGAGGGGAGAGGAGCAGGGCCGACACTGCAAGACTGAGCTTGTGTTGCCTTGAAGCCTCCGAGCTGAAGGTTTCCGTAGCCGAAGCCGAAAAGAAGGCTACCGCTGTGGTGCTTCATGAGGCAGAGGCTCAGGGCATGGATTCCAGACGGATTTGGAGCTCTTTTTTAGTCGCATTCTATTCGAATCGGGATTCGTCGGTGTCTAGAGGCTCATAGGTACCGTGCAGATTTTTCGAGCTGAGGAGCTCGACGACCCAGGGTTGTACCAACACCTCTGTCTTAGGACGGGTACCGCGCTGGTCCTCCGAGCTGAAGAGCTCTTTGCCAGGGGTGAAACCGTTCGATTGTGATGAGCATCGTCGGAGGACGCGGGACCCTTGCCCAGACGGGGTCCGCTCTGTGAGCTTTCGGACTGGGCGTATGCCACACGATGCTGAGGACGCCAGACCTGAGATCTTTAACTTGTGACGTCCTTTTTCTATCTCTTTCTTAGTCCCATTCTAATCGAATCGGAATTCATCGGTGCCTAGAGGCTCGTGGGTACTACGCAGGTTTTGCGAGCTGAAGAGCTCGGCGACCCGGGGTTGTACCAAACACCTCTATCTTAGGACGGGTACCGCGCTGGTCCTCCGAGATGAAGAGCTCTTGACCAGTGGTGCTACCGTTCGTCCTTTACATAAACCGATAGAATGGAAAAGAGAGAAGTAGGACGCCGAACAGAGAGGCTTTTATAAATAATAAGCCCTTACATGGCAGATTCTCGGTACGGTTTTGCCACCGAGGGTAGATAGCTTGTAGAAATCTCTTGCGAGAACCCGAATGACCTTATAAGGTCCTTCCCATTTCGGGGCGAATTCGCCTGGTCGGCTCAGCCGGCAGCTAAGCTCTCCTCGCACCGCAACGTGGCGCTGGGCAGTGGAGAGGAGCTCGGCGAGGGTCGACCGCTGCTGCACCCCAAGCGTCCTTTGAAGGAAGTCGTTGCGAGTGCCTTGGATGAGGGCACTGGTGGCTAAAGAGACGTCGAGGCACGGGATGCGAAGTGCTTCTGTCCGGAACCGCTGGATGTAGTCCCAGAGTGCTTCGTCGTTCTTCTGCCGAACAGACAGAAGAAATGCCGCGGTGCACGACTGAGACCTTCCGACCAGAAGTGGTCCGGAAGGACTTTTTCAACTGGTCGAAGGAAGAGATGGAGCCTGCGGGGAGGGCTTCGAACCATGCCCGCGCAGCCTCCTTCAACGTGGTCAGGAAAGACCGGCATTTGGTCGCGTCTGATGCTCCGTGGAACACCATATGCGACTCGAACCCATGGACGTGGTCCGCTGGGTCAGTAGTGTCATCGTAGGGTGCGATGGAAGGTAGAGGCAATTTTGGGGAGACCCAGGCCTCCAGGATTCTCCGTGGTGAACGGGGAGCGGAAGTCTAGGTCGTCATCCTCCAAGAGTTTGCCTTCTGCCTTCCGGATCATCGCGTCCATGCGGCGCTCAAGGTCAGCGACGCGGCGGAGGCGTTTGACCAATTCCTGGTCGGCATGCGCTGAGCCCTCGCGGCTGATGCGTGGGCGCTAGAATCGACGTCGGACCTGTGGGGGCCTGAACCGCCGCGGCACGGCGGGGTGAGTTGGCCTGCCGCACTGGTGTTCGGCATGCGAACGGGGATGATTTTGCATGCTGCTTCTGCGATGCTGGAGGGGCACGAGACCGTCGGTGAGATGAATCTTCTAGTTGCTCCGGTGGCGGGGGAACCGTCAGGGCCGGCTGTCTGGCCAACTGGGACTGGAGGCCCTGACAGATTCTTGTCAGATGTTGCATCTGCCGCCGGAGCTCTGCTATCTCCAGGGCAGTCGTAGGTACTGCAGCAGCAGGATTGTCGCCGGGTGTACCAGTGGGGGCCGGCGGCGTCGACAGGGGGGGACTCTGACGCGCGAGTCCGCCCCGGTTGAAGAACCAGGGAGTACCCTGCCGATGTCTAAGTCAGTAGGAGACTTGAGAGGCTTGAGGAAGGAAGGTTCAGTGGTGTGTGTCGCTCGAGGACGAGTGTGAGTCTGTGAGACCACCTACCTCTGCATGGAGGTTACCTGAGCCTGTTTATAGGCAAGGGTCTTGAGAGAGGGGAACGGAACGTCCCTTCATGATGCCGGAAAGGATGCGCCGGTTGACACCCTTGGCGGGGAGTTATGCGTTGAGGCGCCCGTTGAGGGGCTCTGCAGTTATTGCTCTCTTGAATGTGGGACTCGTGCGGTGCTGCCGTAGTAACCGCTGCTAGGCGGTGAGGAGCTTCTCTGCTCTCCCTGGTCGGGAGGTACTGGACCGACAGCCTGCTCGGCAACTGGACCGGCTGTTCGGTGCCTGGTACCCAGAGGCATAGCTTGTGCAGACGAGCCGCATCGTGCTTTGAACAGGGTTTGCTCGGTGAGTTAGACCGAACAGGCTGGGGGGTTCGGAGATCACCCTGGACACCTGGAGGTCGCCGGGCGCGAAGACTGCACGGTGCCCGATGCTCGGGTGCTTTAGCGATTGCGGACTTGAGCAGGAGCCACCAGATCTGCTCGGTAAGGATACATGCTATTCGAGCAGCCTTGCGCGGTATTCGGAAACTGCCGCTGGGACCCTTGGGGGTTTGGTAACTGAAGTGTGTTCGGCAGCCGGTTGGCTGAAGCCGAGGACACGTGGCGCGAGGGCCATTGCCACTTTGCCTTGCTGGGTCTTGATGGGCCCATGGGCCTAGGAGGCTAAAAATAGCCTCTACACTTTATATGATTACAATATGTAAAATTCATGTTAACTCGTAACGACTATATATGTTATTTGGGAATATATCCTTCTTGAATTATATTATATGTTTAGAATATGATTAACTCATGTTTAATGTGATTAGAACTGCTTAATACTATATGATAAGCATGCATTGGTTTTGGATATGTTTATTGGGTTTTAAGACTCACATACAACTTAATATTTTTCCGAGGGATAGAGAGATTTGAACTCCAACGTGAAAGGAGTGGAATTAGGTTCCACGAGATTAAGATAATTGCGGTTATAGATAGAGTAGGTTTATTTTCCCCTTTTAGATGATGTTTTGTAGTTTCAGACATTCCTGAGTTGGAGAGATATTGAATGATATATATAATTACACATTATGTAAATTGTGTTGATGGGATAAGATATAACGGTGTTTTGATTAGAACGGTGGTTTGATCCAATGTGGCATGTGATATCTCCCATCTCACACGATCTCTATTGACTTGTGACTGTGTGTGTCTGCCACCGTCATTTGACCCAGATCTGGGTGTTAGGACACGACACCTGGCCACTCACATACTCTAATTCCGACTGTTGGACGCGGTTAAGCTTCTAATCTCGGCTAGCTGTTCGAGTCCCGTGGCGTCTTGCGTTGTCTAATCCCTACAAACACTGTTAACGGGGACTGCAGCTCGGCTCCTTCCTGTGCTCAACCAAAAACCTTGGCAAATCCCTCATTATTCCCTTCATGACGGCCATAGAAAAAATTTCTTCGTGGCATATGAACTCCATTCGCCTGTTCCTCTCTTTTTTTTCCCTAAGCATCTAACAAACATCGAGGCTAAAACTTTACATAATTCTGTATTTAAAACATATATAAACACGTTTCTCATTACGATCAGGGGTGTGAGGCAATAACTGAGAGTTCTCTAAGGTCTTATTTGATAACTCTTAATAAATATTTAAATCTGAAATATTTAATTTTTAAGATTTTAGATTGTTTGATAAAATATTTAAAATACTATTTAATTAATTACTTAATTTTAAAAATTCATTTAATTTTTAAGTCAAGAGAAATCATTTTTTTAAGACCGTCAATTGGCCGCTTCACCACGGGAATCAACCATGTTAGTTGGTACGCTTCCCAAAAAATCATCCATCTAGAAACTACTTCTAATTGACCACGTTTAATTTCGGAGTTTTTTTTCTACTGGAGTTCTAAAAATGTCTACTCTGAGTTGTTAGTAGTCTACTGATTTAATCAATTTAATATATTCTTATATGAGATAATGCAATCTACCTTTCTTATATAAGCGACGTCCTCGTCGCTAAATATATATAATACATAGTCAAATTCCTAAGCAAGCAGAACTCTAGAGGTGGCCCTATAGGCTCAACAGATGGCTCCCGCCATATATCACTTTGAGCCATTATGGCCTCAAGAGGTGGCTCCCATAATGTAGCACTTTCTCATGTGTGGCACTTAGCTCCCGCACTTCTGACTGGGGAAGGCTCTGATATCATTTGTGATGACCCAATTAGCTAACTGACCCAATGACCATACTAGTTGGTAGAGTTCCTAGAAAGGTCATTCATCTTGAGACTGCTCCCAACTGAGCACGCTTAACTTCAGAATTTTTCCTACTCGAGTTTCAAAAATAACTAGTCCAAATTGTTGGTAATATACTGATTTAGTTCATTTAGTGTATTCTTATATAGGGCATTACAAGGAACCCCTCAGCATTCCCCCTCCACCGATTCTGTTGCCGCTCCTTCGCCTCTGCCTCCACTGCATGGCTGCTCCCACACAGCAACAACAAACCCACAACAGATCCACGCACTTATGGTGCCGACGGAGATGCCCTAGGACCCCTCGTGCATGCCCACTATCAGCGCGCCATGATGTCCCCCCTCCGTCAGCTACTATGGAGGTTCCGATCGCAATCGCGACACAACACCCATGGGGGTTGTCGCACTCGCTTCGACCATGACCTTGAGAGCTACTCGCAGAACTTCGACGATGATGGTGCGGTCTTTATCATCCCCCAAGCCCTCCTCCACATCTTCTCATCACCTGATCTTGTCTTCATTCTTATGTATGATATCCTTAACATTATGAGATTATTGTAATATATTCAGAATCCATTTTGTGATCAAAATTTAACATTTGGAAAGAAAATACTTTCTCTATTATTTGGTTATTATGGTTTTGTGCTTATGTGCTTCTGTGTTTATTGTACATATTACGGAAAAAATAAAAAATAAAATAGGTCGCACTATTTGGTTTTACAAGAAAAAGGATCTATTTGTCACAATTATAGAGCTATTTGTCACTAGAATGGGGTTATTGTCACTAAAAATAGATTATTTGTTACTAATATAATAAAGTTGCACTATTTGGTTTTAAAAGAAAAAAAAAGTTTCAGTCAAAAAATCTATTTGTCGTAGTTACAAAGTTATTTATCATCGAAACTAGGCTATTTGTTACCGTAAACAAGATATTTGCCACTGATACGGTGCGGCCTTACTGTTTCATTTTAAATGAAAAAAGTTTCGGCCATAAAACCTATTTGTCATAGTACAGTAAGGCCGCACTTGTGGCCCTATTTGTCACTGCTAACATGCTATTTGTCATCAATATAGTAAGGCCGCACTTGTGGGCCTATTTGTCACTTTTGGAGATTGTTGTGTTTACTTCGATTATAAGAAAAAGTATAACTTTGATTATGAGAAGTATCATAAAAAAAAATACTTCGATCATATGAAAAAGGTACTTCGATTATAAGAAGAAAGTACTTCGATTACAAGAAAGTATGCTTTGATTATATGACGAAAACACTTTGATTACAAGAAGTATAATTACGTTTGTAAGAAGCACTTCAAATACATAAAGAACTCAACCCCTCTAGGTGCATTATCACTGCCAATGATCCAACAGTGACAAATAGTCTGTTATGAGTGACAAATAGGCCTCTTTCGGTGACATATAACTCAGTAATGGTGACAAATAAGTGAGTCATTATGACAAATAGGTGTTAATGACCAAATTTGCTTTTTCTATTAAAACCAAATAGTGCAGCCATACTATAGCAGTGGCAAGTATCTTGTCTACAGTGACAAATAAGTATTTATGGTGACAAATAGCTTTGAGACTTGATACCATTTTGTCGTTTCTATAAGACTCGATTATGTTTTATCTCATCAGTGGTGACGAATAGCCCAGTTTTGGTGACAAATAACTCTATAAGTACGACATATAGGTTTTATGATCGAAACTTCTTTTTCATTTAAAATGAAGCAGCAAGGCCATAGCGTTTCAGTGACAAATATCCTGCTTGTAGTGACAAATGGCCATGTTTCGATGACAAATAAGTACTTAATTGTGAAATGAAACATTCAAGCCACACTATATTGATGATAAACATCCCGATTGTGGTGGCAAATAGCTTTATAAATGTGACAAATAAGTTTTATGACCAAACTTCTTTTTCATTTAAAACGAATCAGTTAGGCCACATTGTATTATAACAATATCTCGTTAGTGGTGACAAATAGTCATTGTTGGCCTACTTGGTATGGCAGCAAGACTAACCTAGAGGGGGGGTGAATATGTAATCTGAATCTGAAACAAAGATCACCACTAAAATGTTTGGTTAGTCTAATAAGCTTGTGCAAATAAAGTAAAGCGCGGAAGCAAGCACACAAGAAACACAAAGGATTTATCCTGGTTCGTCCCTTCCAAATGGAAGTCCTACTCCAGTCCCCAAGCAAACTCTTGGGATTTCACTAACCAAGGGTATAGTCCCCCTTAAGGACAAACAACACACAGCCCTTGCTGGTCTTTTTCTCTTTCCCGGCGAGAAGGCAGCCCCTATGTTTCACCTCAGCCAGGTGCTTCTTTTATGAGCTCAGAAGCAACTCACTGGTACACACCCCAGTAGGTCTTCCCTTCTAACCAAGGGGACCACTGTGTACAGTCCCCAACTGGACACACCACCAGATTCAGCTGGTCTTCCCTTCTCAACAGAAGAGGAACACTTCTGAACACAGAAGTAAGGACTTGAAGCCCCTAGATCAAGCTCAAGATACACAATGAGATGCTTGATCTGAGACTGAGCCTAAGAAAGAGGAGTTTATAGGACAAGACTCTTCTTAGGCTAAACCCCCGCTCTCTCTCTCAATACAAAGACGCACAGAGAGAGAATGTGGAAGGAAGACGACGCTTGAATGCTTGAACTTGAGTGGCTCTAGCTCTCTTCCTTTCTTGCTTGAGTGTGTATGGAGTTGGAGCTTCTCACAGGATGTACACTCCTTGAAAGATCTTCAGGTTTTCTCTACTTCTCTCTTGTTGTTTCTTCTCTTTTTGCTTCTTCCTTTATATGGAGCAGCTTGAACAGACCCGTTGACAGATGGTTGTTGGAGCTTTGATCTGTTGCTCATCCTCTTCTTGATCTTTCCTTTGAATCTAACGGTTTTCTTCATGTGCCTACTGGCTACTTGGAATGGAGGAAGATATTCTATCTGGTGCGTACTTCCAAGGGAGGTCAGCAGCAGTCCAAGATGTCGACTGTGTGTAGAGGTGGACCTAGAGGCATTAATGTAAGGCAGATAGTTAGACTCATGAATCCTTTTTCAATGGCCATACCCCTTTTTTGCTTTCTGTCTGTATATCCTGCAGATAGCTAGAAGTGGAATGTAGGTGCTTTTCTTTTGTTGCAAGAGGAAAGAGATCCTATCAGACAAGCAAAAAGATCTTTAGTCAGAGAAATAATAAGTTAATCATATGAAGTACATTTGAACTTTCATTGGGCACTAATGACAATTTGAAATATAGAGAAAATCGATGTTTAAGTATAATAGAGTCGATGTGAAAGACAATCGATGTTCAAAGTAATCGTTGTTTCAATGTAATGCATGTATGTAGTCGATGTTTAAGTGTAATTGATATTTCAATGTAATCCATGCATGAAATCGATGTTTAAACAGAAATCGATGATTCAATGTAATTCATGTATGTAATCGATGTTTAAACAAAAATCGATGTTGAATGAAATCGATGATCTACTAAAATCGTTGTTGAATGACATCGATGTTCAACAGAATCGATGTGAATGTAATCGATGTTGAAGGAAGTCGATATTTAAGTGAAGGTGTTCAACTGAATCGATGTTCTAATGAAATCGATGTTGAACTGAAATCGATGTTCTAATGAATCGATGTTCACAGAGTCGATGTTTAAGTCATCGATGTTGAACTGAAATCGATATATGAGTAAAATGATGTTTAACAGAATCGATGTTTAAGTGAAATGAGTCATAGTCGATGTATTTGTATAGTAATCGATGTGACACTTAGTCAGTAATCGATGTGTATTGAACAGCCATCGATTTGGCTTTTCAGTGTAAATCAGGAAGCGATAGTGCCATTTATTAGGAAAGCATGATATTAAATATATTTATAATATTTAATTAATCATGAGTTTTGTTATCACCAAAATATAAGGATAAAATATAAGAGTGGTTCAACAATCTCTCCCTTTTTGGTGATGACAAAATTTATGAGAATTTTCTGACAAAGATTATTCAAAAGCATGGAATAAATAGAAAATTCTAAGTTTTAAACTTACTCTCCCCCTTTTTGTCAATAACCAAAAAGGAAGGATCTTACCATGTGCATATTCTCCCCTTAAAGAATATTCTTACCAGTTAAAGGAGAGGGGTTCAACAAAATGTTTACTGCTGACATTGATTACTGCTGCCCCCTTAGTGTTTGCTCCCCCTGAATGTGAGGCTCCCTCTGATATGAGACTTGTGAGTCTTCATGAGGATTCCCTGCACAGTGCTATAAAGGAGACAAAAATACTTGCAAAGACGTGTAGCATTGTAGTTAAAAATATAACAACAAAAAATAATAAAATAACAAAAAATAAGATGACTACTTCCTCTTCAGATAGGAATGAAGTGATGAGTAGTAGTCACTAATTGGATGCTTTTGAGCACCCTCTAACCATACCCATTTGAATGTCTTTTTGTTATTTTTTTCATTAGGAGGAGATTGGCATTCTCTTCATCCTTTTCTGTGCTTGAGCTGTCTGAGGAGTTATCCCATATAGCCGTGAAGGTTTCCTTTTGTGTTTCCTGTGTTTCTCCTCCTTATTTCTTCTTTTTTCTTTTTACTCTTGGCTAATATTTTTCTAATGATTCTTCTTCCTCACTGTCCTATCACTGCTCTCACCAGCAGTGTCTTCATTTGCAGTGCTCTCCTCAGCCTTGAGTGCATTATTTGACATTCTTCTGAAAGAGCTTTCTCCTAATCTCTCCATGTTGATCTCATGAGCCATGAGAGATCCAATGAGATTTTCCAATGTCATGGTGGAGAGGTCATTAGCTTCATCTATAGCAGTGACCTTTGGAGTCCACTACTTTTGGGAGAGATCTTAGGATCTTCCTGACCATATCTCCATGGCTATATTTCTTTCCCAAACCTGCGAGTCCATTTATAATTTAATGAAGTCATTGTACATCGGAGATATGACTCACCTTCCTCTATTTGGAACTTCTCATATTTTGTCACCAAGATATCAATCCTGGTTTCTTTTACTTTGTCAGTCCCTTCATATGTGAGCCTTAGTGTTTCCCACATATCCTTGTTGTTTTGCACGTAGAAATTCTGTTGAACTCTTGCTTGGTTAGTGTGCAACACATGAAGCTCTTGGCCTTGCTGTTCAAGGATATCTTGTTCTTCTCTTTAGCTGTCCATTCTTCCTTGGCTTGGAGATTTGGAGATCACCATCTTCTATGATGCTCCAGATTGATAGTCGTAGCCTTGTAGGAAGAACTCCATCCTAGTCTTTCCAGTATGGGTAATCTTCTCCATAAATAGTGGAGGCCGGAATATGGATTGACCTTCTGCAAATCCTAGAGCTGCCATGGATCTTTGCTCTAAGATCGTTGGATCTTCTTCTTGAAGAGACTTGGCGCTGATACCACTTGTTGGCCTACTTGGTATGGCAGCAAGACTAACCTAGAGGGGGGGTGAATAGGTAATCAGAAATCTGAAACAAAGATCACCACTAAAAATGTTTGGTTAGTCTAAATAAGCGTGTGCAAATAAAGTAAAGGCGCAGAAGCAAGCACACAAGGAACACAAAGGATTTATCCTGGTTCAGGCCCTTTCAAATGAAAGTTCTACGTCCAGTTCCCAAGCAAACTCTTGGGATTTCACTAACCAACGTACAATCCCCCTTAAGGCAACAACACCCACCCCTGCTGGTCTTCTTCTCTTTCCCAGTAAGAGGTAGCCCACTGTTTCACCTCAGCCAGGTGCTTCTTTTATGAGCTCAAAAGCACTCACTGGTACACACCGCAGTAGTCTTCCCTTCTAACCAAGGAGAACACTGTGTACTGTCCCACACCACCACCACACCACCAGACGCAAGCTGGTCTTCCCTTCTCAACAGAAGAGGAACACTTTTGAACACAGAAGTAAGGACCTGAAGCCCCTAGATCAAGCTCAAGATACACAATGATATGTTTGATCTGAGACTGAGCCTAAAAAAAGAGTTTACAGGACAAGACTCTTCTTAGGCTAACCCTCAGCTCTCTCTCTCAAATATAGAGATACACAGAGAGAGAATGATGAAGGAAGACGACGGCTTGAATACTTGAACTTGAGTAGGCTCTAGCTCTCTTCCTTTCTTTCTTGAGTGTGTATGGAGTTGGAGCTTCTCACAGGATCTTCAGGTTTTCTCTACTTCTCTCTTGTTGTTTCTTCTCTTTTGCTTCTCTTCCTTTATATGGAGCAGCTTGAACAACCCATTGACATATGGCTGTTGGAGCTTTGATCTGTTGCTCATTCTCTTCTTCTTCTTTCCTTTGAGTCTAACGTTTTCCTTCATGTGCCTACTGGCTACTTGGAATGGAGGAAGATATTCTATCTGGTGCGTACTTCTAAGGGAGCCAGCAGCAGGTCCCAAGGTTGACTGTGTGTAGAGGTGGACCTGCAGGCATTAATGCAAGGCAAATAGTTAGACTCGTGAAATCCTTTGTCAGATGGCCCATACCTCTTTTTGCTTTCTGTATGTATATTCTGCAGATAGCTAGAAGTGGAATGTAGGTGCTTTTCTTTTGTTGCAGGAGGAAAGATATCCTATCAGACAAGCAAAAGATCTTTAGTCAGTGAAATAATAAGTTAATCATATAAAGTACATTTGAACTTTCATTGGGCGCCAAAAACAATTTGAAACATTTGAATATAGAGGAAATCGATGTTTAAGTATAATAGAGTCGATGTGAAAGACAATCGATGTTAAAGTAATCGTTGTTTCAATGAATGCTTGTATGTAGTCGATGTTTAAGTGTAATTGATATTTTATTGTAATCCATGTATGAAATCGATGTTTAAAACAGAAATTGATGATTCAATGTAATTCATGTATGTGATCGATGTTTAAACAGAAATCGATGTTGAATGAAATCGATATTTACATGAAGTCGATGTTCCACCGAAATTGTTGTTGAATGAAATCGATGTTCAATAGAATCGATGCGAACATAATCGATGTTGAAGGAAGTCGATGTTTAAGTGAAGTCGGTGTTCAACTGAAATCGATATTCCAATGAAATCGATGTTGAACTGAAATCGATATATGAATAAAATCAATGTTTAACAGAATCGATGTTTAAGTGAAATGAGCCATAGTTGATGTATTTGTATAGTAATCGATGTGGCACTTAGTCAGTAATCGATGTGTATTGAATAGCCATCAATTGGGCTTTTCAGTACAAATCAGGAAGCGATAGTGCCATTTATTAGGAAAACATGATATTAAATATATTTATAATATTTAATTAATCATGAGTTTTGTTATCACCAAAATATAAGAGTGGTTCAATAGTCATAACTATCACAAATAGGTTTTACGACTGAAACTTCTTTTTCATTTAAAACGAAACAATAAAGTCATAGTGTATTGGTGACAAATATCCCATATGCGGTGACAAATAATATAGTTTCAATGACAAATAGCTATATAACTGTGACAAATAGATGCTTTGACCAAAACTTATTTTTCTTTTGAAATGAAATAGTGTGGTCTTACTATAACATCGACAAATAACCCATTTTCAATGACAAATAGCCTCATTCCAGTGACAAATAGTTCTATAACTGTGACAATAATTCTTTTTCTTTTAAAACCAATAATATCTATTTTTTCTTTTCTTTTTTTACATAAACACAAAACCATAGAAGTGAATCTGTAGCAACCTGAATTTTTTAGAAAAATAAAATTTAAATAATAAATTAAACCTCAACTAAAAGGATATTCAATGAAAAAGTATTAATAAAACCCATTAAAAGGAAAAAGAGTAATGAGCTTTGCTTAATGGATCCTCTAGAACTTATTGGGTCAAATATAAATTTATAATAGTAAATAAAAGATACCCTAAATTCGGAGTTTAATTATCTCCTAATTGGAAAAGGGTTATTTAGTAATAAAGTGACAATTAGAGTTGGAATTAGATTCCTAAACCTACCCCATATAGTCTAGCACGAATTTAGATACTATCCTAACCCAATTAGAGATGGAAAGCAAGAGAGGAAAGGTGGAGTTAGGAAATCTCGTATTAAGAGATTTGAGTATAGTAGGAATAGAATTTGTATTTATATAAATACACATCTTAAACCCTCATGGCCGCCTAGCTCATGCAAAGGGGTTCTTGGACGTGGAGAAGAGCCAAGGAGGAGGGAAATCGAGGAGAGGAAGATCCATCAAGCTTCTTTCTTTCGTCGTTCTTGGAGTTCTAAGCCCTAGAAGATAAATCGAGTCAAAAGTAGGCATTCTCACGAGCAAAATTAATTAAACTCGTATGGTAGTTCCAATCACTAGGAACAAATCCCTCTTGATTCCCTCTTTTTCATCGAGCCAATCTTTTGTTCTTGATTTTAGAAGATCTGTAAACATGATAACCCCGAGACTCATGTTTAATTCAAATCTCTATGTACACTTGATCCCATGCTACAAAATTCTTACTGTAATACTTCATGTTTTTAGGGATCTTTTGCCCATGAAGCCCTATTGTTGTTGAGCATGTTGCTCGAATTAAATCAATCTTGCTCTCTGTATCATGTTCTGTGTTACTCGGTATGTTCATGCTCAACCATGTTCAAACCATGCTCTCTCTCTATTCCCTTTACTGGAAGTACTCACGCATGTCTAGTTTCATTACCACTGGTTTCAAGATTTTTCATCGTGTATACAATTAGTTATGATTTTCTGAACGACCCTGTATCAAAATTTGATAATTCTGGACCGCAATCCAAGATAGAGCAGAACTCTGTCAGGCTCAGGCGCAGACCCTGTGAACGCGACGGCCCCTAGCCGCGTTCAC
>JACBKR010002951.1:0-32683 GCA_014218235.1 Colocasia esculenta | reverse complement strand
TGGACCCCCAGGTTGTGTGTTTGACCCCCTAGACTCGGGTTTTTTGAGATCCGTCATTTCAACGCCCAACGCAATCCGAAAATCCAATCGGATTCCGTCAGTTCGCACACGTCAATTTAACCCACCCGGTCGTGTGGCAGCGAACGGCACACCGATCAGACCTCTATTTGGGATTTTGGACCCCTAGCATGTGTGTTTTGACCCCTTAGACTCGGGTTTTTGGATCCGTCATTTCAACGCCCCACCCAATTCGGGAATCCAAATCGGATTCCGTCAGTCCGCACACGCCATTTTAACCACCCGGTCGAGTCGGATTGAAAGGCACACCGATCAGATCTCTATTTGGGATTTTGGACCCCTAGCATGTGTGTTTTGACCCCCTAGACTCGGGTTTTTTGAGATCCGTCATTTCAACGCCCAACCAAATCTGAAAATCCAAATCGATTCCGTCAGTTCGCAACACGTCAATTTAACCCACCGGTCGTGTCACAGCGAACGGACCCCCGGGTTGGCATCCATAGCCTCTGGTTTTTTTACATCCGTCATTTCAACGCCCCACCAATCCGGGTATCCAAATCGGATTCTGTCAGTTCGCACACGTCAATTTAAACCCATCGGTCGGTTGGAGCAAACGACATGCCAATCAGATCCCAATTTGAGATTTTGGTCTTCCGGGTCGTGTGTTTCACCCCTTTAAACTGGTTTTTATTAGATCCGTCGTTTCAATGCCCAACCCAATCGGGAATCAAATCGGATTCCGTCAGTTCGCACACGTCAATTAACATACCACCGGTCGTGTCGTAGTGAACGGCACACGATCAGATCTCTATTTGATATTTTGGACCCCGGGGCTGTGAGTTTTCACCCTTAGACTCGGGTTTTTTGAGATCCGTCATTTCAACGCCCAACCCAATCGGAAACCAAGTCAGATTCCGTCAGTTTGCACACGTCAATTAACCCACCCGGTCGTGTCGGAGGTGAACGGCATGCCGATCAAATCTCTTTGGGATTTTAGACCCCGGGTTGTGTGTTTTGACCCCATAGACTCAGGTTTTTATAGATCCGTCATTTTAACGCCCAACCCAATCCGGGAATCCAAATCAGATTCCGTCAGTTCGCACACGTCAATTAACCCCCCGGCGTGTCGGAGTGAGAGGCACAACGATCAGATCACTATTTGGGGTTTTGGACCCCCGGGCTGTGTGTTTTGACCCGTTAGACTCGGTTTTTTGAGATCCGTCATTTCAACGCCCAACCCAATCCGGAAATCCAATCGGATTCTGTCAGTTCGCACACGTCAATTTAACCCACCCAGTCGTGTCGCAGTGAACGGCACAACAATCAGACCTCTCTTTGGGATTCTGGACCCCCGGATTGTGTGTCAAACCCCTTAGACTCGGGTTTTTTTTTAGATCTGTCATTTCAACGCCCCACCCAATCCGGGATTCCAAATCGGATTCCGTCAGTTCACACACGTCAATTTAACCACCCGGTCGTGTCGGAGTGAACGACACGCCGATCAGATCCCAATTTGAGATTTTGAACCCCCGTGTTGTATGTTTTGACCCTTTAGACTAGTTTTTTTAGATCCGTCATTTCAATGCCCAACCCAATCCGGGATCCAAATCGGATTCCATCAGTTCGCACGTCAATTTAACCAACCCGGTCGTGTCGGAGCAAACACTATGCCGATCAGATCCCTATTGGGGTTTTGGACCTCCGGGTTGTGTGTTTTGACCCTTTAGACTCTGGTTTTTTTTAGATCCGTCATTTCAATGCCCACCAATCCGGGAATCCAAATCGGATTCCGTCAGTTCGCACACGTCAAATTAACCGACCCGGTCGTGACGGAGTTGAACGGCACACCGATCAGATCACTATTTGGGATTTTGCACCCCCGGGCTGTGTGTGTTTGACCCCTTAGACTCGGGTTTTTTCAGATCCGTCATTTCAACGCCCAACCCAATCCGGGAATCCAAATCGGATTCCGTCAGTTTGCACACGTCAATTTAAACCACCCCGGTCGTGTCGAAGTGAACGGCATGCCGATCAACCTCTATTTGAGATTTTAGACCCCCGGGTTGTGTGTTTTGACCCCTTAGACTCAGTTTTTTATAGATCCGTCATTTCAACGCCCAACCCAATCCGGGAATCCAAATCAGATTCTGTCATTCGCACAAGTCAATTTAACCCACCGGTCGTGTGTCGGAGTGAGAGGCACACCGATCAGATCTCTATTTGGGATTTTGGACCCCCAGGTTGTGTGTTTTGACCCCCTAGACTCTGGTTTTTTGAGATCCGTCATTTCAACGCCCAACGCAATCGAAAATCCAATCGGATTCCGTCAGTTCGCACACGTCAATTTAACCCACCCGGTCGTGTGGCAGCGAACGGCACACGATGACCTCTCTTTGGGATTCTGGACCCTAGGGTTGTGTGTCAAACCCCTTAGACTCGGGTTTTTAAGATCCGTCATTTCAACGCCCCACCCAATTCGGGAATCCAAATCGGATTCCGTCAGTCCGCACACGTCATTTTAACCCACCGGTCGAGTCGGAGTGAAAGGCATACCGATCAGATCTCTATTTGGGATTTTGGACCCCTAACAGTGTTTTGACCCCCTAAACTCGGGTTTTTTGAGATCCGTCATTTCAACGCCCAACCAAATCTGAAAATCCAAATCGGATTCCGTCAGTTCGCACACGTCAATTTAACCCACCCGGTCGTGTCACAGCGAACGACCCCCCGGGTGGCATCCCATAGCTCTGGTTTTTTTTAGATCCGTCATTTCAACGCCCCACCCAATCCGGGTATCCAAATCGGATCCGTCAGTTCGCACACGTCAATTTACCCACCCGGTCGTGTTGGAGCAAACGGCATGCCGATCAGATCCAAATTTGAGATTTTGGTCTTCCGGTTCGTGTGTTTCCCCCTTAAACTGGTTTTTATTAGATCTGTCGTTTCAATTCCCAACCCAATCCGGGAATCCAAATCGGATTCCGTCAGTTCGCACACGTCAATTTAACCCACCCGGTCGTGTCGGAGCAAACGACATGCCGATCAGATCCCTATTTGGGATTTTGGACCCGGGTGGGTGTGTGTTTGGACCCTTCAGACTTAGACTTTTATAGATCCGTCATTTCAACGCCCAACCCAATCCGGGAATCCAAATCTGATTCCGTCAGTTCGCACACGTGAAATTACCCACCCGGTCGTGTCGTAGTGAACGGCACACCGATCAGATCTCATTGGGATTTTGGACCCCCGGGCTGTGTGTTTTGACCCCTTAGACTCGGGTTTTTTGAGATCCGTCATTTCAACGCCCAACCCAATTCGGAAATCCAAGTCGGATTCCGTCAGTTTGCAAACGTCAATTTAACACCCGGTCGTGTCGGAGTGTGAACGGCATGCCGATCAAATCTCTATTGGGATTTTAGACCCCCGGGTTGTGTGTTTTGACCCCTTAGACTCAGGTTTTTATAGATCCGTCATTTCAACGCCCAACCCAATCGGGAATCCAAATCAGATTCCGCAGTTCGCACACGTCAATTTAACCCCCCGGTCGTGTCGGAGTGAGAGGCACACCGATCAGATCTTATTTGGGATTTTGGACCCCCAGGTGTCTTTTGACATCCTAGACTCGGGTTTTTTGAGATCCGTCATTTCAACGCCCAACCCAATCCGGAAATCCAATCGGATTCTGTCAGTTCGCACACGTCAATTTAACCCACCCAGTCGTGTCGCAGTGAACGGCACAGCAATCAGACCTCTCTTGGGATTCTGGAACCCCGGATTGTGTGTCAAACCCCTTAGACTCGGGTTTTTTTAGATCTGTCATTTCAACGGCCCACCCAATCCGAGATTCCAAATCGGATTCCGTCAGTTCACACACGTCAATTTAACCACCCGGTCGTGTCGGAGTGAACGGCACGCCGATCAGATCCCAATTGAGATTTTGAACCCCCGTGTTGTATGTTTTGACCTTTAGACTAGTTTTTTTAGATCCGTCATTTCACTGCCCAACCCAATCCGGGAATCCAAATCGGATTCCATCAGTTCGCACGTCAATTTAACCCACCCGGTCGTGTCGGAGCAAACACTATGCGATCAGATCCCTATTGGGGTTTTGGACCCCCGGTTGTGTGTTTTGACCCTTTAGACTCTGGTGTTTTTTTAGATCCGTCATTTCAATGCCCACCCATCCGGGAATCCAATTGGATTCCGTCAGTTCGCACACGTCAAATTAACCGACCCGGTCGTGGGACGGAGTGAACGGCACACGATCAGATCACTATTGGGATTTTGCACCCCCGAGCTGTGTGTTTTGACCCCTTAGACTGGGTTTTTTCAGATCCGTCATTTCAACGCCCAACCCAATCCGGGAATCCAAATCGGATTCCGTCAGTTCGCACACGTCAATTTAACCACCCGGTCGTGTCGAAGTGAACGGCATGCCGATCAAACCTCTATTTGAGATTTTAGACCCCGGGTTGTGTGTTTTGACCCCTTAGACTCAGTTTTTTATAGATCCGTCATTTCAACGCCCAACCCATCCGGGAATGCAAATCGATTCCGTCAGTTCGCACAGGTCAATTTAACCCACCGGTCGTGTCGGAGTGAGAGGCACACCGATCAGATCTCTATTTGGATTTTGGACCCCCGGGCTGTGTGTTTTGACCCGTTAGACTCGGGTTTTTTGAGATCCGTCATTTCAACGCCCAACCCAATCCGGAAATCCAAGTCGGATTCCGTCAGTTTGCACACGTCAATTTAACCACCCGGTCGTGTCGATGAGTGAACGGCATGCCGATCAAATCTCTATTTGGGATTTTAGACCCCGGGGTGGTGTTTTGACCCCATAGACTCTGGTTTTATAGATCCGTCATTTCAAGCCCAAACCCAATCGGGAATCCAAATCAGATTCCGTCAGTTCGCACACGTCTATTTACCCACCCGGTCGTGTCGAAGCGAGAGGCACACCGATCAGATCTCTATTTGGGATTTTGGACCCCCAGGTGTCTTTTGACATCCTAGACTCGGGTTTTTTGAGATCCGTCATTTCAACGCCCAACCCAATCCGGAAATCCAATCGGATTCTGTCAGTTCGCACAGTCAATTTAACCCACCAGTCGTGTCGCAGTGACGGCACAGCAATCAGACCTCTCTTTGGACTCTGGACCCCCGGATTGTGTGGTTCAAACCACTTAGACTCTGGTTTTTTTTAGATCCGTCATTCAATGCCCACCCAATCCGGGAATCCAAATCGGATTCCGTCAGTTCGCACACGTCAAATTAACCAACCCGGTCGTGTCGGAGTGAACGACACACCGATCAGATCACTATTTGGGATTTTGCACCCCCGGGTGTGTGTTTTGACCCCTTAGACTCGGGTTTTTTCAGATCCGTCATTTCAACGCCCAACCCAATGGGAATCCAAATCGGATTCCGTCAGTTTGCACACGTCAATTAACCCACCCGGTCGTGTCGGAGTGAACGGCATGCCGATCAAACCTCTATTTGGGATTTTAGACCCCCGGGTTGTGTGTTTTGACCCCTTAGACTCAGTTTTTATAGATCCGTCATTTCAACGCCCAACCCAATCCGGGAATCCAAATCAGATTCCGTCAGTTCGCACAAGTCAATTTAACCCACCCGGTCGTGTCGGAGTGAGAGGCACAACCGATCAGATCTATTGGGATTTTGGACCCCCAGGTTGTGTGTTTTGACCCCCTAGACTCTGGGTTTTGAGATCCGTCATTTCAACGCCCAACGCAATCCGAAAATCCAATCGGATTCGTCAGTTCGCACACGTCCAATTTAACACACGCCGTCGTGTGGCAGCGAACGGCACACCGATCAGACCTCTCTTTGGGATTCTGGACCCTAGGGTTGTGTGTCAAACCCCTTAGACTCGGGTTCTTTAGATCCGTCCATTTCAACGCCCCACCCAATTCGGGAATCCAAATCGGATTCCGTCAGTCCGCACACGTCATTTTAACCCACCCGGTCGAGTCGGAGTGAAAGCACACCGATCAGATCTCTATTTGGGATTTTGGACCCCTAGCATGTGTGTTTTGACCCCCTAGACTCGGGTTTTTTGAGATCGTCATTTCAACGCCCAACCAAATCTGAAAATCCAAATCGGATTCCGTCAGTCGCACACGTCAATTTAACCCACCCGGTCGTGTCACAGCGAAAGTCCCCCCGGGTTGGCATCCCATAGCCTCTGGTTTTTTTAGATCCGTCATTTCAACGCCCCACCCAATCCGGGTATCCAAATCGGATTCCGTCAGTTCGCACACGTCAATTTAACCCACCCGGTCGTGTTGGAGCAAACGGCATGCGATCAGATCTCAATTTGAGATTTTGGTCTTCCGGTTCGTGTGTTTCACCCCTTTAAACTGGTTTTTATTAGATCTGTCGTTTCAATGCCCAACCCAATCCGGGAATCCAAATCGGATTCCGTCAGTTCGCACACGTCAATTTAACACACCCGGTCGTGTCGGAGCAAACGACATGCCGATCAGATCCTATTTGGGATTTTGGACCCACGGTTTGTGTGTTTTGACCCTTCAGACTTAGATTTTTATAGATCCGTCATTTCAACGCCCAACCCAATCCGGGAATCCAAATCTGATTCCGTCAGTTCGCACACGTCAAATTAACCCACCCGGTCGTGTCGTAGTGAACGGCACACGATCAGATCTCTTTGGGATTTTGGACCCCTAGCATGTGTGTTTTGACCCCCTAGACTCGGGTTTTTTGAGATCCGTCATTTCAACGCCAAACCAAATCTGAAAATCCAAATCGGATTCCGTCAGTTCGCACACGTCAATTAACCCCCCGGTCGTGTCACAGCGAACGTCCCCCGGGTTGGCATCCATAGCCTCTGGTTTTTTAGATCCGTCATTTCAACGCCCCACCCAATCCGGGTATCCAAATCGGATTCCGTCAGTTCGCACACCCAATTTAACCCACCCGGTCGTGTTGGAGCAAACGGCATGCCGATCAGATCTCAATTTGAGATTTTGGTCTTCCGGTTCGTGTGTTTCACCCCTTTAAACTGGTTTTTATTAGATCTGTCGTTTCAATTCCCAACCCAATCCGGGAATCCAAATCGGATTCCGTCAGTTCGCACACGTCAATTTAACCCACCCGGTCGTGTCGGAGCAAACGACATGCCGATCAGATCCCTATTTGGGATTTTGGACCCCCGGTTTGTGTGTTTTGACCCTTCAGACTTAGATTTTTATAGATCCGTCATTTCAACGCCCCACCCAATCGGGTATCCAAATCGGATTCCGTCAGTTCGCACACGTCAATTAACCCACCCGGTCGTGTTGGAGCAAACGACATGCGATCAGATCCCAATTGAGATTTTGGTCTTCCGGGTCGTGTGTTTCACCCCTTAACTGGTTTTTTTTAGATTGTCGTTCAATGCCCAACCCAATCCGGGAATCCAAATCGGATTCCGTCAGTTCGCACACGTCAATTAACCCACCCGGTCGTGTCGTAGTGAACGGCACACCGATCAGATCTCTATTTGGGATTTTGGACCCCGGGCGTGTGTGTTTTGACCCCTTAGACTCGGGTTTTTTGAGATCCGTCATTTCAACGCCCAACCCAATCCGGAAATCCAAGTCGGATTCCGTCAGTTGCACACGTCAATTTAACCCACCCGGTCGTGTCGGAGTGAACGGCATGCCGATCAAATCTATTTGGGATTTTAGACCCCGGGTTGTGTGTTTTGACCCCTTAGACTCAGGTTTTTATAGATCCGTCATTTCAACGCCCAACCCAATCCGGGAATCCAAATCAGATTCCGTCAGTTCGCCACGTCAATTAACCCACCCGGTCGTGTCGGAGTGAGAGGACACCGATCAGATCTCTATTTGGGATTTTGGACCCCCAGGTGTCTTTTGACATCTAGACTCGGGTTTTTTGAGATCCGTCATTTCAACGCCCAACCCAATCCGGAAATCCAATCGGATTCTGTCAGTTCGCACACGTCAATTTAACCCACCCAGTCGTGTCGCAGTGAACGGCACAGCATCAGACCTCTCTTTGGGATTCTGGACCCCCGGATTGTGTGTCAAACCCCTTAGACTCGGGTTTTTTTAGATCTGTCATTTCAACGCCCCACCCAATCGGGATTCCAAATCGGATTCCGTCAGTTCACACACGTCAATTTAACCCACCCGATCGTTTCGGAGTGAACGGCACGCGATCAGATCCCAATTGAGATTTGGACCCCCGTGTTGTATGTTTTGACCCCTTAGACTAGTTTTTTTAGATCCGTCATTTCAATGCCCAACCCAATCCGGGAATCCAAATCGGATTCCATCAGTTCGCACGTCAATTTAACCCACCGGTCGTGTCGGAGCAAACACTATGCCGATCAGATCCCTATTTGGGGTTTTGGACCCCCGGGTGTGTGTTTTGACCTTTAGACTCTGGTTTTTTAGATCCGTCATTTCAATGCCCACCAATCCGGGAATCCAAATCGGATTCCGTCAGTTCGCACACGTCAAATTAACCCACCCGGTCGTGACGGAGTGAACGGCACACTGATCAGATCACTATTTGGGATTTTGCACCCCCGGGCTGTGTGTTTTGACCCATTAGACTCGGGTTTTTCAGATCCGTCATTCAACGCCCAACCCAATCCGGGAATCAAATCGGATTCCGTCAGTTCGCACACGTCAATTTAACCCACCGGTCGTGGTCGAGTGAACGGCATGCCGATCAAACCTCTATTTGAGATTTTAGACCACGGGTTGTGTGTTTTGACCCCTTAGACTCAGTTTTTTATAGATCCGTCATTCAACGCCCAACCCAATCGGGAATCCAAATCAGATTCCGTCAGTTCGCACAGGTCAATTTAACCCACCCGGTCGTGTCGGAGTGAGAGGCACACCGACAGATCTCTATTTGGGATTTTGGACCCCCGGGCTGTGTGTTTTGACCCCTTAGACTCGGGTTTTTTTTGAGATCCGTCATTTCAACGCCCAACCCAATCCGGAAATCCAAGTCGGATTCCGTCAGTTGCACACGTCAATTTAACCCACCCGGTCGTGTCGGAGTGAACAGCATGCCGATCAAATCTCTATTTGGGATTTTAGACCCCCGGTTGTGTGTTTTGACCCCATAGACTCTGGTTTTTATAGATCCGTCATTTCAACGCCCAACCCAATCCGGGAATCCAAATCAGATTCCGTCAGTTCGCACACGTCTATTTACCCACCCCGGTCGTGTCGATGCGAGAGGCACACCGATCAGATCTCTATTTGGGATTTTGGACCCCCAGGTGTCTTTTGACATCCTAGACTCGGGTTTTTTGAGATCCGTCATTTCAACGCCCAACCCAATCCGGAATCCAATCGGATTCTGTCAGTTCGCACACGTCAATTTAACCCACCCAGTCGTGTCGCAGTGAACGGCACAGCAATCAGACCTCTCTTTGGATTCTGGACCCCCGGATTGTGTGTCAAACCACTTAGACTCTGGTTTTTTTTAGATCCGTCATTTCAATGCCCACCCAATCCGGGAATCCAAATCGGATTCTGTCAGTTCGCACACGTCAATTAACCACCCGGTCGTGTCGGAGTGAACGACACACCGATCAGATCACTATTTGGGATTTTGCACCCCCGGGCTGTGTGTTTTGACCCCTTAGACTCGGGTTTTTTCAGATCCCTCATTCAACGCCCAACCCCATCCGGGAATCCAAATCGGATTCCGTCAGTTCGCACACGTCAATTTAACCCACCCGGTCGTGTCGGAGTGAACGGCATGCCGATCAAACCTCTATTTGGGATTTTACCCCCCGGTTGTGTGTTTTGACCCCTTAGACTCAGTTTTTTATAGATCCATCATTTCAACGCCCAACCCAATCCGGGAATCCAAATCAGATTCCGTCAGTTCGCACAAGTCAATTTAACCCACCCGGTCGTGTCGGAGTGAGAGGCACACCGATCATTCTCTATTTGGGATTTTGGACCCCCAGGTTGTGTGTTTTGACCCCCTAGACTCTGGTTTTTTGAGATCCGTCATTTCAACGCCCAACGCAATCCGAAAATCCAATCGGATTCAGTCAGTTCGCACACGTCAATTTAACCCACCCGGTCGTGTGGCAGCGAATGGCACACCGATCAGACCTCTCTTTGGGATTCTGGACCCTAGGGTTGTGTGTCAAACCCCTTAGACTCGGGTTTTTTTTAGATCCGTCATTTCAACGCCCCACCCATTCGGGAATCCAAATCGGTTTCCGTCAGTCCGCACACGTCATTTTAACCACCCGGTCGAGTCGGAGTGAAAGGCACACCGATCAGATCTCTATTTGGGATTTTGGACCCTTAGCATGTGTGTTTTGACCCCCTAGACTCGGGTTTTTTGAGATCCGTCATTTCAACGCCCAACCAAATCTGAAAATCCAAATCGGATTCCGTCAGTTCGCACACGTCAATTTAACCCACCCGGTCGTGTCACAGCGAACGACCCCCCGGGTTGGCATCCCATAGCCTCTGGTTTTTTTAGATCCGTCATTTCAACGCCCCACCCAATCCGGGTATCCAAATCGGATTCCGTCAGTTCGCACACGTCAATTTAACCCACCCGGTCGTGTTGGAGCAAACGGCATGCCGATCAGATCCCAATTTGAGATTTTGGTCTTCCGGTTCGTGTGTTTCACCCCTTTAAACTGGTTTTTATTAGATCTGTCGTTTCAATTCCCAACCCAATCCGGGAATCCAAATCGGATTCCGTCAGTTCGCACACGTCAATTAACCCACCCGGTCGTGTCGGAGCACGACATGCCGATCAGATCCCTATTTGGGATTTTGGACCCCCGGGTTGTGTGTTTTGACCCTTTAGACTTAGATTTTTATAGATCCGTCATTTCAATGCCCAACCCAATCCGGGAATCCAAATCTGATTCCGTCAGTTCGCACACGTCAAATTAACCCACCCGGTCGTGTCGTAGTGAACGGCACACCGATCAGATCTCTATTTGGGATTTTGGACCCCCGGGCTGTGTGTTTTGACCCCTTAGACTCGGGTTTTTTGAGATCCGTCATTTCAACGCCCAACCCAATCCGGAAATCCAAGTCGGATTCCGTCAGTTTGCACACGTCAATTTAACCCACCCGGTCGTGTCGGAGTGAACGGCATGCCGATCAAATCTCTATTTGGGATTTTAGACCCCGGGTTGTGTGTTTTGACCCCTTAGACTCAGGTTTTTATAGATCCGTCATTTCAACGCCCAACCCAATCCGGGAATCAAATCAGATTCCGTCAGTTCGCACCGTCAATTTAACCCACCCGCGTGTCGGAGCGAGAGGCACACCGATCAGATCTCTATTTGGGATTTTGGACCCCCAGGTGTCTTTTGACATCCTAGACTCGGGTTTTTTGAGATCCGTCATTTCAACGCCCAACCCAATCCGGAAATCCAATCGGATTCTGTCAGTTCGCACACGTCAATTTAACCCACCTAGTCGTGTCGCAGTGAACGGCACAGCAATCAGACCTCTCTTTGGGACTCTGGACCCCCGGATTGTGTGTCAAACCACTTAGACTCTGGTTTTTTTTAGATCCGTCATTTCAATGCCCACCCAATCCGGGAATCCAAATCGGATTCCGTCAGTTCGCACACGTCAAATTAACCACCCGGTCGTGTCGGAGGTGAACGGCACACCGATCAGATCACTATGGGATTTTGCACCCCCGGGCTGTGTGTTTTGACCCCTTAGACTCGGTTTTTTCAGATCCCTCATTTCAACGCCCAAACCAATCCGGAATCCAAATCGGATTCCGTCAGTTCGCACACGTCATTTAACCCCCCGGTCGTGTCGGAGTGAACGGCATGCCGATCAAACTCTATTTGGAATTTTAGACCCCCGGGTTGTGTGTTTTGACCCCTTAGACTCAGTTTTTTATAGATCCGTCATTTCAATGCCCACCCAATCCGGGAATCCAAATCGGATTCCGTCAGTTCGCACACGTCAAATTAACCCACCCGGTCGTGACGGAGTGAACGGCACACCGATCAGATCACTATTTGGGATTTTGCACCCCCGGGCTGTGTGTTTTGACCCCTTAGACTCGGGTTTTTTCAGATCCGTCATTTCAACGCCCAACCCAATCCGGGAATCCAAATCGGATTCCGTCAGTTCGCACACGTCAATTTAACCCACCCGGTCGTGTCGAAGTGAACGGCATGCCGATCAAACCTCTATTGGGATTTTAGACCCCCGGTTGTGTGTTTTGACCCCTTAGACTCAGTTTTTTATAGATCCGTCATTTCAACGCCCAACCCAATCCGGAATCCAAATCAGATTTCGTCAGTTCGCACAGGTCAATTTAACCCACTCGGTCGTGTCGGAGTGAGAGGCACACCGATCAGATCTCTATTTGGGATAACGGGAGAATTGGATAACGGGAGGACTTTCTCTCTCTAGGCGAATCTAGAGAGAGAAGCTCTGGGAAAAGTGTGTCTCGGGGGTCTCGGGTGTTCCACCTCCACCGCCCTCCGGCGGTGGGAGGTCTCTCCCGGTGGTGAGCGTCATCCTCTTGGGGGGATCTCTTCTTCTTCTTGGGGAAGAGATTCCGGGGAGGATCTCCACCGGTTGGTTTTCCTCCAACCGGGGTCTACATTTACTGAGAGTTAGGTTTTCCTTCTTCTTCCTCGGGAGGGATCCGTTCAGTGAGGGAGTGTTTGGTCCTCTTCTGCGCGTTTGCCTCCTTCTCGGGAGGGCCGCCACCGGTTGAAACCACTTCAACCGGGGTCTACTGTTTGGTGAGATCGTGTTTTCATGCAGGTCCTGTTGGTTTCCCATGGAGGCCTCCGTGTCCTGCCAGCAGCGGAGCAGCGTCCCGAGGATCGTTGAAGTCGTCCGGTCAGGAGCCACCTCCTCTGACAAGGATACTTCCAGGGTTGGTCGAGGTATCATGAGTCAACCGGGAGAACGGGGGCGTTCGACTTCCAGGTCGCGTAGGTCGCGTTCTCGCTCAAAGAATCCTGTGGGAGTTTCTTCCTCACCGAAGACGTGGGCGAGCCTCTTCTCTCCACCGACTACTAGCGAAGCTTCTCACTCTTTGTCTTTTATTAATCCTGCAAATATAGAAGATAAACTGGTTGCGGTTTGTGATGTGGAAGATTTGGAGGAGCTGAAGGGAGCTTGGGATAGGACCATTGTTGGATATGTGGTCGACTTGAAGACATCCTATATGCCCCTCTCTTCTTTTATCAAGAACAGGTGGGGAGTTGTTGGGTTCCAGTTGCACCTGTTGGAAAATGGATTTTTCCTGTGCAAGATGGATAGTGAGGACGATGTCACACGTATTCTGGAGAATTTCTGGTCTATTAGGGGACACCCTATGATACTGAGAAGGTGGGAGAAAGATGTTCGGATGGAGCTGGAAAGTCTGAAAAATATTCCAGTGTGGGTCTCTATTCATAGCTTACCGATCCATTTGTGGTCAAAAAAATTCATATCTAAGCTGTGCAGCACAGTTGGTGAACCTCTTTTCATGGATAGATTAACTGCGGAGCGTAAAAGGTTATCGTACGCAAGAGCATGTGTTATGGTGTCCTCGGAAGTGGAGTTACCAACTACGGTATCCTATAAGGAGTTAGATGGCTCTTTGCATTCTCTTAATATTTCTTACTCATGGAAGCCAAGAAGATGTGCAACTTGTGGTACTTTTGGTCATTTGCAAGGCCAGTGTCAAAAACCCTCCAAAGAAGTTCATAATGCTACTCATCAGATTTACAGGAAGAAGGAAGCTGTTTCTCGTACAACTCAAAATGATACTCAAATTGCAAGTAAGAATCAATTCTCTATTCTCGCCAGTATTCATAGCGACATTGACGGACCTGATGCACCTATTGTCGAAGAAGGTAATGTCATCCAAAGGAAGAGTGAGCAGGCCGGGTTTACATCTCCAAAAGACGACAGATCAGATTCAGGTAAGTCGCTATCTTCAGAAGGTGGGCAATCCAAGGATTTAGATGTGCATTGTGTAGAGAAGGAAGGGAGTATGCAGGACTCGGCTGTCATTCCTGGGAGAGACCCGGCGTCAGATTTCCTGCAAGATACGTATCATGGGAAAGGAATAGCGGTGATCTTAAAGGGAAGGAGGTGAGCTTACCTCCGCCATGCAAAATAAACGCCAGATTCAGCTGTCCGCCTGGGGATTCAAATGATACGCTTACCTTATCATGGAACAGCGTAGGGAAAGGTATTATTTCGTCTATTCCTTCTCCAGATAGTGTGGGTATCAATGGAAAAAAATTCAACTCTTTAAATGTGGTTGACGAAATGGATAGGAAAAAGAAAATGGGACATGGGTTGCCTTCTCAAGGGACCAAAACTAAGACAAAGGATACTAGAAACCGGTCCTAATCTAATATCTTTTATTATGAAAATCATCAGCTGGAATGTAAGAGGAATCAATAAGAATACAAAGAGAGGGGAGTTGAAAAAAATTATCCACTCTACTC
Source organism: Colocasia esculenta (assembly GCA_014218235.1). Taxonomy (NCBI): domain Eukaryota; kingdom Viridiplantae; phylum Streptophyta; class Magnoliopsida; order Alismatales; family Araceae; genus Colocasia; species Colocasia esculenta. The sequence continues at coordinate 18,180 of JACBKR010002951.1, read as the reverse complement.
AATGTGATATTGCTATTCTCTTAGAAACAAAAATAAAGGAGAGTAATGTGCTCACTTGTAAAGATCAGATCTGGGCTGATGCCAATGTCATTCACAACAGCAATTGCTCTAAAGGCAGAATTTGGATTCTTTGGAATGATGATAAATACTCTATGGATGTTATTCAAATAACTAATCAAGTTATCCATCTGAAGTGTAAAAACTTGGTATCGGGTCAAAGTTTCTTTCTCTCAGCTATTTATGCTTCCAACCTAAATCATGAAAGACTGATGCTCTGGAATAATGTCATCAATCATTCAACTGCTCATGTTCTTAATGCTCCTTGGATCTTACTGGGTGATTTCAATTGTGTGCGCTATGCGTCTGAGAAAGTGGGGGGGAATCCAGTCCCCCATCATATCCTTAACTCTTTCAACGCTATGATCAACAAGTCTGGCATCTTGGATATGAAATCTATAGGAAACACTTTGTCCTGGTCGAACTGTTCTCTGGTGACAGAAGAATTATGGCAAGATTAGACCGTTGCTTGATAAATGACCAATGGCTATCTACTTATCCAGAAGCTTTTGCTGACTATTCTGCCACTTACTTCTCTGATCATTCAATGCTGGTTACAAACTCTTCAAGTGAGCTTTCTACCGGGAGGAAACCCTTCAAATTTTTCAATATTTGGACTGAGCATCCTAACTTTCTTCAAGTTGTTAGAAGTGCCTGGCAGGTCGAATTTCAGGGTTCTCCTACTTTTATTCTTTGCCAAAAACTAAAGGAGGTAAAGAAAGCTTTGAAAAGATGGAACAAACTTGAGTTCGGAAATGTTCATGACCTGGTTAAAAATTGTAGAGAAAAGCTGACGGCTGCTCAAACTATTCTTCAAAGGAACCCGTTGGACCATCATTTTATCCAGGAGGAGATTCGTATGAAGCAGGAGTACTTCAAATCGCTAGAAATGGAGGAATCGCTTTACAAACAGAAGTCAAGACAGCAGTGGCTTTCGCTGGGAGATTCAAATACCAAGTATTTTCATGCTTCTTTCAAAGGCAGGAAGGCTATTAATACCATCAAGACCTGTTATGATTCACATGGAAACAAGATTGAAGATATTGAAAGAGTCAAGGAGCATTCCATTCAGTTCTTCAAAGACTTACTTAACCAGCCGGCTACTACTTTTTTTTTTTTTGGTAAGTAATACCGGGATTTTGTATTAAATAAGGCAGGAAAATAATATGTACAATATGTAATTCATGCTATCACAAGCCGATAGCTATGAATTAATAGTTGAAAAAGCACAAGGATGAAAAAGCACAAGGACCTTGGATAATGTTAATCTCAGCCGTACCTTGAGGAAGAAGACTTAATTAACTTATGCCAGCTTCTGACTGATGAGGAGATAAAAAATGTTATATTCAGTCTCCTAAGGGGAAAAGTCCAGGTCCTGATGGGTTTCCGGCGGAATTTTATCAGAGTACCTGGGAGATTGTGGGGGATCTTGTTTTAGAAGCAGTCCATCATTTCTTCAGAACCTCCAGACTTCTTAAGCAAATCAACTGTACATTTATTGCTCTTATTCCAAAATCTGATGGAGCCGATTCCTTTGATCAATACCGGCCGATATCTCTTTGTAATTTTCTCTATAAAGTTATCTCAAAGATTCTGGCCAACAGAATGCAGGTGGTACTTCCAAAGCTTATCAGTTATAACCAAGCTGCCTTTATAAAGGGTAGATCAATTCAAGACAACATTTTGCTTGCTAATGATATTGTTCGGGACTTACACTCCAAATCCAAGGGTAATCTTCTTTGCTTCAAGGCAGACTTGAAAAAAGCTTTTGATTCTGTAAATAGAGAGTTCATTATCATATGATGCAGAAGATGGGCTTTCCTGCTCAATTTGATTCTGTAAATTGAGAATCCCACTTTCTCCATTCTCTTTAATGGTTCACCTATTGGTTTTTTTCATGGTACTAATGGGATTAGACAAGGTGATCCTCTCTCTCCATACTTATTTACAATTGTTATGGAGGGATTTACCAATCTCCTGGATAGTGAAGTCAACAAAGGAAATATTAAGGTCCCTTCGGCTGATCAGATTAATGTCTCTCACATCACATTTGCGGATGATCTTGTCATATTCTTCAAAAATGACATTACTTCAGCTGAGAGGATCCATAATGTTATGCAGGTTTTCTCTTCTTCTTCTGGATTACATTTGAACCATAACAAAAGCAAGTTGTTCATCGGAGGGAAGGTCAGTAATAAAGATGTTTTCCTCAACATCTGGGGGTAGGCGAAGGTACCTTGCCAGTTAGTTACCTTGGATTACCCCTTATTTCTTGTTCTATCAGAAGATTGCATTGTGTCCCCTTGTGGAAAAAATTAGGAAAAGACTTCTCTCATGGAAGAACCGGATTCTCTCCAAAGCTGGTCGGCTCCAATTAATCCAATCTGTGCTACATTCGTATTCAGTTTATTGGTCTCTGGCATTCTCTCTTCCTAAAAGTTTGATCCACCACATTGAGCATATAATCAGAAACTTCTTTTGGAATGGATGCAAAGATAAGAAGTCTTTTCATATGATAAAGTGGAATGATGTGTGCAGGCCGAAAAACGAGGGGGGCCTCGGATTAAAACGCCTGGAGGATTGGAATAGAGCTGCCATGGTTAAGCTCCTATGGGAGATTTTGCAGAAGAAACAAAACATGTGGGTAAATTGGATTCAGCATAAATATCTTTCTAAGGAAAGCATCTGGATGATAAAGATCAGGTCTAATTTCTCTAATGCCTGGAAGGCTGTGCTTCAGGAAAGGGATTGGATTAAAAATCATATCACTTATCACATTGCTAATGGTGCCAACACAAAGTTGTGGTACGATCCTTGGGTTCTTGGTAAAAGCATTTTTCAGTTATATGGAGATAGCATTCGTCATGATTTGGGTGCGCCCAAGAACATCAACGTTGCTCAGATCCTCATGCATGGTACTTGGAATCTGCCACCTGCCACTTCTCATCAAATGATATGCCTTTGGCCTATCATCAGAAATCTGCAAATCAGTGATGACATTCATGATAACATCAGCTGGAATCACAACAATGGTAACTTCTCCATCTCCTCGGCTTGGAACGAAATCAGATGTAAGGACACTGTCTCACGTGATCACCTTTGGATCTGGAAGAGGCCTGGCGCTCAAAAATTTAACCTGTGTTTATGGCAAGCTACTTTATGCAAACTACCAACCCAAGACTTCCTGCAAGGAAGAGGTCAACATTTAGCTAACCAATGTGTTTTATGCAGGGAAAGTGAAGAAAGTAACCGCCACCTGTTCTTCTCTTGTGCTTATAGCAACTGGATGTGGAAAGAGATTCTCAATAGATTCCAGTTTGGGCGTCCTCCTGAGGACGGCCTGGAGAAGGAGATGGCAGCTCTCTATAAGATTTCCCTTCTCATAATGTGGTGACATCTCTTGCTCAGCTAGCCCTTAAAACTACAGTGTGGTGGATATGGAGAGAAAGATGTGTGAGGACTTTTGACAATAAAAACCGATCCAAGATGCAAGTGCTTATATCCATTCTTCTAGACATCAAAATTTGCATGGAAAATTTTAAAGGGGAGGCCAATTCTGACAGAGAGAAGGACATCCTGAGGCGTTTCAATATATTTGTCTAGTCTTTCTCTTTTGCATTTTCCGTAGAATTTCCCATTCATAGTCCACAGCTTGTGTGGTCATGAAGAGTATTTTCTTGTGATCCAAATGTTGTGTACGGTGGAGTGATAATATTCCATCTCTTTGAGATGGGGTACGCTCTCCTGTCCTCCATTAGGAGTTCACTTCCTATGTGCCATCCTCATGGCCATGGGGTCCTGTATACTATTCCCGTTTCTTTAATACAATTATTACTTAACAAAAAAAAAAAGATCTCTATTTGGGATTTTGGACCCCCGGGCTGTGTGTTTTGACCCCTTAGACTCGGGTTTTTTGAGATCCATCATTTCAACGCCCAACCCAATCCGGAAATCCAAGTCGGATTCCGTCAGTTTGCACACGTCAATTTACCCACCCGGTCGTGTCGGAGTGAAACGGCATGCCGATCAAATCTCTATTTGGGATTTTAGACCTCCGGGTTGTGTGTTTTGACCCCATAGACTCTGTTTTTATAGATCCGTCATTTCAACGCCCAACCCAATCCAGGAATCCAAATCAGATTCTGTCAGTTCGCACACGTCTATTTAACCCACCCGGTCGTGTCGGAGTGAGAGGCACACCGATCAGATCTCTATTTGGGATTTTGGACCCCCAGGTGTCTTTTGACATCCTAGACTCGGGTTTTTTGAGATCCGTCATTTCAACGCCCAACCCAATCCGGAAATCCAATCGGATTCTGTCAGTTCGCACACGTCAATTTAACCCACCCAGTCGTGTCACAGTGAACGGCACAGCAATCAGACCTCTCTTTGGGATTCTGGACCCCCGGATTGTGTGTCAAACCACTTAGACTCTGGTTTTTTTTAGATCCGTCATTTCAATGCCAACCCAATCCGGGAATCCAAATCGGATTCCGTCAGTTCGCACACGTCAAATTAACCCACCCGGTCGTGTCGGAGTGAACGGCACACCGATCAGATCACTATTTGGGATTTTGCACCCCCGGGCTGTGTGTTTTGACCCCTTAGACTCGGGTTTTTTCAGATCCGTCATTTCAACGCCCAACCCAATCCGGGAATCCAAATCGGATTCCGTCAGTTCGCACACGTCAATTTAACCCACCCGGTCGTGTCGGAGTGAACGGCATGCCGATCAAACCTCTATTTGGGATTTTAGACCCCCGGGTTGTGTGTTTTGACCCCTTAGACTCAGTTTTTTATAGATCCGTCATTTCAACGCCCAACCCAATCCGGGAATCCAAATCAGATTCCGTCAGTTCGCACAGGTCAATTTAACCCACCCGGTCGTGTCGGAGTGAGAGGCACACCGATCAGATCTCTATTTGGGATTTTGGACCCCCAGGTTGTGTGTTTTGACCCCCTAGACTCTGGTTTTTTGAGATCCGTCATTTCAACGCCCAACGCAATCCGAAAATCCAATCGGATTCCGTCAGTTCGCACACGTCAATTTAACCCACCCGGTCGTGTGGCAGCGAACGGCACACCGATCAGACCTCTCTTTGGATTCTGGACCCTAGGGTTGTGTGTCAAACCCCTTAGACTCGGGTTTTTTTAGATTCGTCATTTCAACGCCCCACCGAATTCGGGAATCCAAATCGGATTTCGTCAGTCCGCACGTGTCATTTTAACCCACCCGGTCGAGTCGGAGTGAAAGGCACACCGATCAGATCTCTATTTGGGATTTTGGACCCCTAGCATGTGTGTTTTGACCCCCTAGACTCGGGTTTTTTGAGATCCGTCATTTCAACGCCCAACCAATCTGAAAATCCAAATCGGATTCCGTCAGTTCACACACGTCAATTTAACCCACCCGGTCGTGTCACAGCGAACGACCCCCCGGGTTGGCATCCCATAGCCTCTGGTTTTTTTAGATCCGTCATTTCAACGCCCCACCCAATCCGGGTATCCAAATCGGATTCCGTCAGTTCGCACACGTCAATTTAACCCACCCGGTCGTGTTGGAGCAAACGGCATGCCGATCAGATCCCAATTTGAGATTTTGGTCTTCCGGGTCGTGTGTTTCACCCCTTTAAACTGGTTTTTATTAGATCCGTCGTTTCAATGCCCAACCCAATCCGGGAATCCAAATCGGATTCCGTCAGTTCGCACACGTCAATTTAACCCACCCGGTCGTGTCGGAGCAAACGACATGCCGATCAGATCCTTGTTGGGATTTTGGACCCCCGGGTTGTGTGTTTTGACCCTTCAGACTTAGGTTTTTATAGATCTGTCATTTCAACGCCCAACCCAATCCGGGAATCCAAATCTGATTCCGTCAGTTCGCACACGTCAAATGAACCCACCCGGTCGTGTCGTAGTGAACGGCACACCGATCAGATCTCTATTTGAGATTTTGGACCCCCGGGCTGTGTGTTTTCACCCCTTAGACTCGGGTTTTTTGAGATCCGTCATTTCAACGCCCAACCCAATCCGGAAATCCAAGTCAGATTCCGTCAGTTTGCACACGTCATTTAACCCACCCGGTCGTGTCGGAGTGAACGGCATGCCGATCAAATCTCTATTTGGGATTTTAGACCCCCGGGTTGTGTGTTTGTAGACTCAGGTTTTATAGATCCGTCATTCAACGCCCAACCCAATCCGGGAATCCAAATCAGATTCCGTCAGTTCGCACACGTCAATTTAACCCACCCGGTCGTGTCGGAGTGAGAGGCACACCGATCAGATCTCTATTTGGGATTTTGGACCCCCAGGTGTCTTTTGACATCCTAGACTCGGGTTTTTTGAGATCCGTCATTTCAACGCCCAACCCAATCCGGAAATCCAATCGGATTCTGTCAGTTCGCACACGTCAATTTAACCCACCCAGTCGTGTCGCAGTGAACGGCACAGCAATCAGACCTCTCTTTGGGATTCTGGACCCCTGGATTGTGTGTCAAACCCCTTAGACTCGGGTTTTTTTAGATCTGTCATTTCAACGCCCCACCCAATCCGGGATTCCAAATCGGATTCCGTCAGTTGACACACGTCAATTTAACCCACCCGGTCGTGTCGGAGTGAACGGCACGGCGATCAGATCCCAATTTGAGATTTTGAACCCCCGTGTTGTATGTTTTGACCCTTTAGACTATTTTTTTTCGGTAAGTAAGAAATGGTATTAATAATGAATAAATTACAGATCCTTTGGTCATACAAGTCATGACCAGAGGTACAAGACTACTAGATGAGTTCAGGAGAGTGCACCCCTACCCCAAAGGAGAGGAATGTTCTCAGTCCACCAAACTACAATCTAGTAAAAGAAAGCTGAAAAACTTCAATAAAGCTATTCCATGACTACACAATCCGTAGACTATGGAATAAGGAGTTACATAACAGAGTTTTCACCCAAATCCTTTTATGCTCCATGCTGGAAAATGGTAGAAGACTATCCAAAGATGCGCAGCAGCAGCCATGCCAAGAACCTGAAAGGTTAGTAGAAGGAGTCCAAGCAGAGAATTGCAAAGAAGAATCATAAATTAAATCAAAACCTACTAGAACCAGGAAGACTAATAAGCTTTAATGATCTAATCTAATGAATGGTAAAGTTGAACCTAGTTAAAACCCCTTTCTCACGAGGAGATAATTTTGCATTCTTCACCTTCATTTCCATGCTACTTCTGATATCATGCAGAATCTCGAGCAATATGTGAACGTTATCTTTTCTTTTCCCTTCAAAAATTCTAATGCATCTCTCTCTCTATCCACCAGATAGCCGTTCTAATTGCCACTTTCACCATCAAAGATAGAATACCACTCTTGGAGAACTCTTGCTGAAGAGCATAGATTTTTTTTAGGTAAATAATAATGTATTAAAGAGAACAAAAAGTACAGGAGCTATGACCATAGAAAATGGTGCATAGAAAGGAATCCCCAATGGAGATCAGGAGAGCGCACCCCACCTCAAAGAGGTGGAATGTTCCCGCTCCACCGCCCTCAACATTCGTGATTCTATATAGATCTACTCATGACTACACAGGCTACAGCAAACTATTAGTATAAGACAAATCTAAAGACAAGAAGAAGAAGATTACAATTTAGAAATATTGAACCGCTTCAGCATATCTTTCTCTCTACTGGACACCTTTTTGAAAGGGAAGCTTTCCATGCAAACTTTTATGTCCGATAGAATTGAAATGAGCAGCTGCATCCTAGAAGTTTCCTTTCCTTCAAAGATCCTGAGACATCTTTCACGCCATATCCACCAAACAGCCACCTTAAGGGCGAGTTGAGCAAGGTGCCAAAGAACATTCCTGCAAGGGAAGTTTTGTTTTAATACACTCATCTCCTGAAGAAGATTTGGTTCCGGTTTCCTTCCAAATTGGAATCTCTGGATAATTTGCTTCCAAATCCAAGAGCTATAAAGGCATTGGAACAGGATGTGGCTGTTGGTTTCCTCATTGTTCTTACAAAGAATGCACTGGTTCGCCATCTGAAAACCTTTTTGCTTCATTAGATCTTGAGTTGGGAGTTTTTCCAAAGTAGCTTTCCAAAGACAAAGGTTAAATTTAGGAGCTCCTGGCTTTGCCCAGATCCACCCATGGTTAGTATTTTCATCATGCTTTTCCCTGATTTCATTCCAAGCAGAATTAATGGAGAACTTCCCACCATTATGCTTCCAAATGATTTGATCCTCATGCCCATCATGAATCTGAATTTCCTTAATAGCAGGCCAAGCCATGATCATCTCAATGGAAGTAGGAGGAGGTAAAGACCAAGTTTTTGAATGAATAAAATGGCCAACCGAAAAATGCTTACCAGCCCCCAGATCATGCCGGATCCTATCCCCATAAGTTTGTAAAATACTTTTGCCATTCACCATGGATCATACCACATACTAAAAGAAGAACCATCAGTAATGGAGTATGAGATTTGCCTTTGCATCCAATCTCTTTCCTTAAGAACACCTTTCCATGCACTAGAAAAGTAGGATTTGCTCTTGATTAACCAAATATTGTCTTTGCTAAGGTATTTTTTATGAACCCAATCAATCCATATAGATTTCTTCTTCTGCAGAGTGTCCCAGAGAAGCTTAACCGAGCTGCTCTATTCCAGTCTTGCAATTTCCTTAACCCCAGACCACCCTCTATCTTGGGCCTGCAAATTTTATGCCAATTAACCATAGTCATAACCGGTTTATCAGAACATCCTTGCCAGAAAAATCTTCTGATGATACCCTCAACTTGATTCATAAGACCAGTCGGAAGAATAAATGCAGAAGACCAATAAATGGAATAAGACTGTAAAACCGATCTAATGAGCTCTAGGCGACCAGATTTGGACAGAAGGCGATTCTTCCAAGCAGACAGCCTTTGATTAATTTTGTCAATGAGAATCGAGCAATGCACTTTCTTAATGGAGGTAGAGATTAACGGTAATCCAAGATATGGAACCGGAAGAGAGCCTTCATCAACTTCAAAGATTCTAATGAAATCCAGCTTATTCTGAACTTTACCACCCATGTACAGCTTACTCTTTTCCTTATTTAAATGCAACCCAGATAAAAGAGAGAAATCTTGTAGCACCATATGAATGTGAATAGCAGTGTTGATATCATTTTTCATGAATATGATGAGATCATCCGCAAAAACCACATGCGAAATCTTCATATCACCAGCCGAGGGAACGAGCAAATTACCTTTGCAAACAGCTTCATCCAACATACAAGATAGACCCTCCATAGCTATAGTGAACAGATAAGGTGATAAAGGATCTCCTTGTCTCACACCATTAGATCCTTGGAAAAAGCCCGTAGGACAGCCATTTAAGAGAATAGAAAAGGACGGGTTTTCAATACAGTTTTTGATCCATGTTATCCAGGTGCTCTTGAAACCCATTTGATGCATCATGTAATAGACAAAATCCCTGTTAACAGAATCAAAAGCCTTCTTCAGATCTGCCTTAAAACAAAGAAGGTTACCTTGGTCTTAGAGTGCAAATCCCGAACTAAATCATTTGTGAGCAGAATGTTATCCTGGATAGCTCTCCCCTTTATAAAAGCTGCTTGATTCGGACTGATAATCTTATGAAGAACATTTTGCAGACGATTTGCAAGGATCTTAGAAATGATTTTGTAAGAGAAGTTGCATAAAGATATCGGTCTAAATTGATCGAAGGAATCAGCACTCTCAGATTTCGGGATCAGTGCAATAAAAGTACAGTTCATCTGCTTAAGCATTCTAGATGTATTGAAATAATGCTTAACAGCTCTAATCACCTGATCACCCACAATATCCCAATTAGCTTGATAAAATTCAGCTGGAAAACCATCCGGCCCAGGACTTTTACCTTTGGGGGAGTTCTTCACAACATCCCATATCTCGTCCTCAGTGATATCCGTGCATAGAAGTTGGCTATCAGATTCAGAAAGCTTCAGTCTAGGATCAATATTGACCTGGTTCCAATCCTTAGACGGTTGGTTCAGTAAGTTTGAGAAAAACTTCACAGAATGCTTTTTAATCTCCTCCATGTCTTCAATATTACTTCCATCAGGAGCTTTGCATCTGGTAATGGTGCAATTCGTCCTCAGTGAAGAGCATAGATTTCATTATGAAGAGAAGTGTGAGGCTTTCTAGATAAGTCATATCTGCTCAAAATGCATTTCCAAATCCAGCTAGTGTAAGTGCAGGTAAAATACAAATGGTCAGCACTCTCATTATCATTCAAGCAAAGAACACATTGATTGGCCAAAATTCTACCTTTCCTTTGCAAGTTATCAATAGTTGGAAGCTTGTTATGCAGAGCCTGCCAAGTGCATAAAGAGATTTCTGAACAGTAGGCCGATCCCAGGTCCATCTATTGTAGTACCAATTATTCCCCTTGATTCTGATTTCATTCCAGGCTGAGTTGACATTGAATTTTCCATTATTATGCTTCCATATGATTGCATCTTCTCCACTATTCCTGATAGGAATTGCAGCAATTTGAGGCCAGAGAGTGATCATTTCATGAGTTGTTGCATTAGGGAGTCTCCAATCCCCTTCATGGATGAAACTAGAAATCTGCAAATTTTTAGGAGCACCTAAATCTTGTCTTATCCTATCACCATACAATTGGTATATGCTTTTTCCATTGATCCAAGGGTCATACCACATGCTAGTTTTATTTCCTGTAGAAATAACATAAGAAACATGCTCAACCAGCCATTGTCTAGCTTTCAAAATACCTTTGATTGCAGCCGAATAATAAGATTTGGATTCAACACACCAAACAGATTTTCTCTTAAAGTACTTTTCCTTGATCATGGTGTCTTCAGAAGTCGAGTTACCTTCCACAGTAAATTACAAGAATTTGTTAAAGTCAATCAACATTTTGTGGTAATGAGAGAAATGAAGGTGTACTCTCTCTAACTTTCTAGAGAGAGCTCTGGGGAGTGGGAGGCGTTTGGGGAGTTCCTTGCCTCCTCCACCGCCCTTCCGGCGGTAGGAGGGAGGGCTCCCCCGGAGGTGAGGTTGGTTCTCTTTGCGAATCCCTTCGTCTCTCTGACGAAGTGATTCCTTGGAGGACAGCCACCGGTTGGAACTCCTCCATCCGGGGTCTACTTTCTGAGGGTGGTGTTCTGCTGGGGTGATGGTGATGGCGATGGATGGAGGTGGTGCTTCGGTTCTTCCTCCGGCTGGTTCGAGGGCGCAGTCTAAGGAGATCGCTTCGGAGCAGGAGAAATCAGTTAGAAGAGGTCGATCCGTCTCGCGGTCCTCTTGGAGATCTCGATCGCGGGGTCCTGTGGAAGTCTCAACAGCGCCCAAAACTTGGGCAAGCCTTTCTCCTCTCCGTGTGCAGGAGACTCCTCTCATGAGCTTTCCTTCATCGCGCCAACTTTGCTTCATGAAGACAAGAAGGTAGCTGTTTGTGAAGTGGAGGATTTAGAAGAACTTCAAGGAGCTTGGGACCGAACTCTTGTTGGGTATGTAGTTGACCTTAAAACTTCATTTATGCCTCTCTCTTCTTTCATAAAAAATAGATGGGGTGTGGTGGGGTTCGACTTGCACTTGCTAGAAAATGGATTTTTCTTGTGTAAGCTTGATAGTGAAGATGATGTAAGGCGCATCTTGGACGGGTTCTGGTCAATAAGGGGGCACCCAATGATTCTTAGAAGGTGGGAGAAAGGAGTGAGAATGGAATTGGAGAGCCTCAAGAACATTCCTGTGTGGATTGCAATTCATACCTTACCAATTCATCTTTGGTCAATGAAGTTTATCTCAAAGATATGCAGCACTATAGGAGAGCCTCTCTTCATGGACAAGCTTACTGCTGAAAGACGGAGACTTTCGTATGCCAGAGCCTGCGTCATGGTGTCTTCAGAAGTCGAGTTACCTTCCACAGTAAATTACAAGGAGTTGGACGGATCTATGCATACTCTCAATGTTTCGTACTCATGGAAGCCAAGAAGGTGTGCCGCTTGTGGTACATTTGGCCATCTCTCAGGTCAATGTACCCAATGCAATCATTCAGTAGGAGAGAAAGCTGTTAATCTGGTTTACAAGAAGAAGCAAGTAGTTGAATCAAGCGGTTTGTCAAAACCAATTCATAACATTCAAAAGAGCAAGAATGCGCAGTTGTCTCCACAACGTAACCAGTTTTCTATTCTTGCTACTATAAGGAATGAGCTAGAAGGAAATGATATGGCTGTTGTTGAATACAGAGAAACCGTGGTTGAGGAAGAGGCAGGGATAAGTAAGGAAATGCAGCAAGACAAGCAAGATGCGAATCCTTCTTTTGGAGGAAGTTGCAGAGAACAGATGAGGAAGGTCTAATGCTGGATTCTCTCAAAGGAAAGATGGCTCTCTTACCCACTATTAGCAGGGATTCAAAATCTAGCAGTACAACATCTAATCTTGACAAAGGGAAGGAAGGATCTGAAACATCTAATCTTGACACGTGTGCGAACTGACGGAATCCGATTTGGATTTTCAGATTTGGTTGGGCGTTGAAATGACGGATCTCAAAAAACCGAGTCTAGGGGGTCAAAACACACAACCTACGGGTCCAAAATCCCAAATAGAGATCTGATCGGTGTGCCTTTCACTCCGACACGACCGGGTGGGTTAAAATGATGTGTGCGGACTGACGGAATCCGATTTGGATTCCCGAATTGGGTGGGGCGTTGAAATGACGGATCTAAAAAAACCGAGTCTAAGAGGTTTGACACACAACCCTAGGGTCCAGAATCCCAAAGAGAGGTCTGATCGTGTGCCGTTCGCTGCCACACGACCGGGTGGGTTAAATTGACGTGTGCGAACTGACGGAATCCGATTGGATTTTCGGATTGCGTTGGGCGTTAAAATGACGTATCTCAAAAAACCCGAGTCTAGGGGGTCAAAACACACAACCTGGGGGTCCAAAATCTCAAATAGAGATCTGATCGGTGTGCCTCTCACTCCGACACGACCGGGTGGGTTAAATTGACGTGTGCGAACTGACGGAATCTGATTTGGATTCCCGGATTGGGTTGGGCGTTGAAATGACGGATCTATAAAAAACTGAGTCTAAGGGGTCAAAACACACAACCCGGGGGTCTAAAATCCCAAATAGAGGTTTGATCGGCATGCCGTTCACTCCGACACGACCGGGTGGGTTAAATTGACGTGTGCGAACTGACGGAATCCGATTTGGATTCCCGGATTGGGTTGGGCGTTGAAATGACGGATCTGAAAAAACCCGAGTCTAAGGGGTCAAAACACACAGCCCGGGGGTCCAAAATCCCAAATATCTGATCGGTGTGTCGTTCACTCCGACACGACGGGTGGGTTAATTTGACGTGTGCGAACTGACGAAATCCGATTTGGATTCCCGGATTGGGTGGCATTGAAATGACGGATCTAAAAAAAACCAGAGTCTAAAGGGTCAAAACACACAACCCGGGGGTCCAAAACCCCAAATAGGGATCTGATCGGCATAGTGTTTGCTCCGACACGACCGGGTGGGTTAAATTGACGTGCGAACTGACGGAATCCGATTTGGATTCCCGGATTGGGTTGGGCATTGAAATGACGGATCTAAAAAAAACTAGTCTAAAGGGTCAAAACATACAACACGGGGGTTCAAAATCTCAAATTGGGATCTGATCGGCGTGCCGTTCACTCCGACACGACCGGGTGGGTTAAATTGACGTGTGTGAACTGACAGAATCCGATTTGGAATCCCGGATTGGGTGGGGCGTTGAAATGACGGATCTATAAAAAACTGAGTCTAAGGGGTCAAAACACACAACCCGGGGGTCTAAAATCCCAAATAGAGGTTTGATCGGCATGCCGTTCACTCCGACACGACCGGGTGGGTTAAATGACGTGTGCGAACTGACGGAATCCGATTTGGATTCCGGATTGGGTTGGGCGTTGAAATGACGGATCTGAAAAAACCCGAGTCTAAGGGGTCAAAACACACAGCCAGGGGGTCCAAAATCCCAAATATCTGATCGGTGTGTCGTTCACTCCGACACGACCGGGTGGGTTAATTTGACGTGTGCGAACTGACGAAATCCGATTTGGATTCCCGGATTGGGTGGGCATTGAAATGACGGATCTAAAAAAACCAGAGTCTAAAGGGTCAAAACACACAACCCGGGGGTCCAAAACCCCAAATAGGGATCTGATCGGCATAGTGTTTGCTCCGACACGACCGGGTGGGTTAAATTGACGTGCGAACTGACGGAATCCGATTTGGATTCCCGGATTGGGTTGGGCATTGAAATGACGGATCTAAAAAAAACTAGTCTAAAGGGTCAAAACATACAACACGGGGGTTCAAAATCTCAAATTGGGATCTGATCGACGTGCCGTTCACTCCGACACGACCGGGTGGGTTAAATTGACGTGTGTGAACTGACAGAATCCGATTTGGAATCCCGGATTGGGTGGGGCGTTGAAATGACAGATCTAAAAAAACCCGAGTCTAAGGGGTTTGACACACAATCCGACGGTCCAGAATCCCAAAGAGAGGTCTGATTGCTGTGCCGTTCACTGCGACACGACTGGGTGGGTTAAATTGACGTGTGCGAACTGACAGAATCCGATTGGATTTCCGGATTGGGTTGGGCGTTGAAATGACGGATCTCAAAAAACCCGAGTCTAGGATGTCAAAGAACACCTGGGGGTCCAAAATCCCAAATAGAGATCTGATCGGTGTGCCTCTCACTCCGACACGACCGGGTGGGTTAAATTGACGTGTGCGAACTGACGGAATCTGATTTGGATTCCCGGATTGGGTTGGGCGTTGAAATGATGGATCTATAAAAAACTGAGTCTAAGGGGTCAAAACACACAACCTGGGGGTCTAAAATCCCAAATAGAGATTTGATCGGCATGCCGTTCACTCTGACACGACCGGGGGGGTTAAATTGACGTGTGCAAACTGACGGAATCCGACTTGGATTTCCGGATTGGGTTGGGCGTTGAAATGACGGATCTCAAAAAACCCGAGTCTAAGGGGTCAAAACACACAGCCCGGGGGTCCAAAATCCCAAATAGTGATCTGATCGGTGTGCCATTCACTACGACGCGACCGGGTGGTTATTTGACGTGTGCGAACTGACGGAATCAGATTTGGATTCCCGGATTGGGTTGGGCGTTGAAATGACGGATCTATAAAAATCAGCTAATCGGTTGAGGATGCAAACCGAAAAGAGAGGATGAGAAACTAGCATCTTTCTGCATTCAAAGGGATATTCAAACCATAATCTAAATCATCCATAGTCTACAAGTTGTGTAGTCATGGATTTTCAGCTTTGTTACTTTAGAGTGTCGTTTGGTGGAGTGAGAACATTCCTCCTCTTTGAGGTTGGGGTGCACTGTCCTAAACTTCTCTAGGTGACTTTTGCCTTTTGGTCATGACTTGTATGATCAAAGGCTTTTGTACATATGTTTCTCATTAATACCATTTTTACTTACCGAAAAAAAAAAAAGTATGAAGGGTCAAAACACACAACCCGGGGGTCCAAAATCCCAAATAGGGATCTGATCGGCATGTCGTTTGCTCCGACACGACCGGGTGGGTTAAATTGACGTGTGCGAACTGACGGAATCCGATTTGGATTCCCGGATTGGGTTAGGCGTTGAAACGACGGATCTAATAAAAACCAGTTTAAAGGGGTGAAACACACAACCCGGAAGACCAAAATCTCAAATTGGGATCTGATCGGCATGTCGTTTGCTCCAACACGACCGGGTGGGTTAATTGACGTGTGCGAACAGACGGAATCCGATTTCGATACCCGGATTGGGTGGGGTGTTGAAATGACGGATCTAAAAAAACCAGAGGCTATGGGATGCCAACCCGGGGGGTCGTTCGCTGTGACACGACCGGGTGGGTTAAATTGACGTGTGCGAACTGACGGAATCCGATTTGGATTTTCAGATTTGGTTGGGCGTTGAAATGACGGATCTCAAAAAACCCGAGTCTAGGGGGTCAAAACACACAACCTAGGGGTCCAAAATCCCAAATAGAGATCTGATCGGTGTGCCTTTCACTCCGACACGACCGGGTGGGTTAAAATGACGTGTGCGGACTGGCGGAATCCGATTTGGATTCCCGAATTGGGTGGGGCGTTGAAATGACGGATCTAAAAAATCCCGAGTCTAAGGGTTCACAACCCTAGGGTCCAGAATCCCAAAGAGAGGTCTGATCGGTGTGCCGTTCGCTGCCACACGACCGGGTGGGTTAAATTGACGTGTGCGAACTGACGGAATCCGATTGGATTTTCGGATTGCGTTGGGCGTTGAAATGACGTATCTCAAAAAAACCGAGTCTAGGGGGTCAAAACACACAACCTGGGGGTCCAAAATCCAAATAGAGAT
This sequence comes from Colocasia esculenta, assembly GCA_014218235.1. Classification (NCBI taxonomy): domain Eukaryota; kingdom Viridiplantae; phylum Streptophyta; class Magnoliopsida; order Alismatales; family Araceae; genus Colocasia; species Colocasia esculenta. The sequence goes on along the minus strand of JACBKR010002951.1, from coordinate 1,738 downwards.
CTGATCGGTGTGCCTCTCACTCCGACACGACCGGGTGGGTTAAATTGACGTGTGCGAACTGACGGAATCTGATTTGGATTCCCGGATTGGGTTGGTCGTTGAAATGACGGATCTATAAAAAACTGAGTCTAAGGGGTCAAAACACACAACCCGGGGGTCTAAAATCTCAAATAGAGGTTTGACCTCACTGAAGCTATGCTACTAGATTTCAATGATTGTGTTATGAGTAATGATCTGTTTGATCTAAAGTCTGTGGGAAATTGGCTATCCTGGAGTAACAGAGGAAGTGGAACTAGAAGAATTATGGCTAGACTTGACAGATGTTTGATCAACAATGAGTGGCTTGCAGCTTATCCTGAATCTTTGCTGGAATATGGTGTTCAACATTTTTCTGATCATTCGATGCTCACTGTTAATTCCGACAGGGAAGTGCCTACAGGGAAGAAGCCTTTTCGTTACTTCAACATGTGGAGCACTAACCCTCAGTTCTTTGAAGTGGTGGAAAAAGTTTGGAATATTCACATTAAAGGAACACCTCCTTTTGTTTTGTGCAGCAAATTGAAAGCATGCAAGGAGCCCTTAAGGAGTGGAATACCAGAGTGTTTGGCAATATCCATGAATCCGTGCATAGACGCAACCATGATCTGATCAAAGCCCAAAAGGAGCTCAATTCTAATCCTTTAGATGATAGTTGTATCATGGCAGAAAAGAAGCTAGAGATCAATATTTCACTGCTCTGAAGAATGAAGAATGTTTTATCAAGCAAAAATCAAGAGAGAGTTGGCTCACTTTAGGGGACTCTAACACCAAATTCTTTTATGCTTCATTGGCTGCTAGGAAAACCAGAAATACTATCAGGAAATGCAAGGACAAAGATAGAAATCTGATTGAGGATATGAATAAAGTGAAGGATTATACTTTGGACTTTTATCACTCTCTTCTTAACCAGGATCATACTCAGGGAGATTGGATATAAATGTTGAAAATAAGCTGAACCAAGATGATATTCACTTTCTCAACAACCTTTCACTGATGAAGAAATTAGGAAGGTGGTTTTCAACTCCCCTAAGAACAAGAGCCGGGCCCGGATGGGTTCAATGCAGAGTTCTTTTTTTTTGGTAGGTAATAACTTCCATGTATTGAAAGAAAAGAATGTACAAGTCCATGACCAACAGGTACATGGGCAAAAGGACTCCTAAAGGAGGACAGGAGAGTGTACCCCACCTCAAAGAGGTGGAATATTCTCACTCCACCGTACACATCCTTAGGAATACCCAAAGAAACACCTCATGACCACACAGGGGCTGTGGACTATGAGTAAACAAGACTAAGAAAGGATTCTAAAAACAAGAACTAAATGTGGATGTTAAATCTTTGAAATGTGTCCTTTTCTCTTGCTGTCTTTGGAACAATCTTGGAGCTCTCCATGCAAATCTGGATATCTTGAAGGATGGAAATAAGGACTTGAACTTTGGACCTGCTATTATTATCGAAGCTTCTCAAGCATCTTTCACGCCATATCCACCACACCGTCGCCTTTAGGGAAAGCTGGGCTAGAGATCTAAGAGCATTTTTTGTTGGGAAGTTGTACATAAGCTTTCCTTTTCCCTGTCTAACCCATTCTCAGGAGATCTCCCGATATTGAATCTATTTAGAATTTCCTTCCAGATCCAATTGCTATAATTACAAGAGAAGTAAAGATGCCGGTTATTTTCCTCTTGAGATTTGCAGAGAGTAC